>KN497916.1:0-10870 GCA_000787155.1 Scartelaos histophorus | reverse complement strand
TAGTTTTTTTTATTTATTTTATGTTTTTTGTTTTTTTTTTTTTTTTTTTTTTTAATTGTGATATTAGAGACAAACCATCAGACATTTTGACATGACGGGATTGGGTTTGAAGGGGTGACGAGACAATAAGAATGGCGTCTATTCTGTGAGAGTGTGTGTATTTGTGTGTATGAATAGGTAAGTAATACAATAAGATGTTAGTTTTAGCACAAGAGTGGGGGAAAATTGGGATAAAAAATATCAAATTACCATCAAACACACTCAAAATAAATAAATAAAATATCTAAATTTTGGATTTTTAGAAAACCGCTGCAAAACAAGTTCAGAGGAGGAGGAAGAGAGTGGTGTAATCCAACTGGAAATAGAAGAACTATCATTAACAACACTGGACTTGAGAGAGTCTGAAATACATCCATCTAAGCGGAAACGGCGAAAAAAGAAAAATGATGCTAAAAAAGATGCTAAAATGCAAACTGAAGGTAAGTGCCATATTTCAATTTGCTTAAAAAACACAAATAATAATAATAATTTTGTCTCGTAGATTTGGATAGTGCAGAACATCACACTGAGGAGGAACGAGAGGCGGCAGAAATGGTGGAAGCACCTCAAGAAACTAAACCAAAGAGGAGGAGAAGAGGACAGAAAAAGAAAGAATTGGATGGTAGGGTTGTCAAAAATATCAAAAATCAGATACTAATCGATGCAAAACTAGTATGAAAACTGATACTCATTTGAGCAGGTATTGATATTAGTTCACAGGACAGAAATTAATCTTTCTTGAATAGATTTAGAATGGTTTTGAGCTGTATCAGAACAAGTATAAGAGCATATAGACCAGACCACATGGTAAAAAAATAAGAAAATACTATTATTTAATGTTGAAAATCACATTCTGTTTTCTAGTGTGTTAAGGGTTTTATTATCATCATGGTATCAGAATTGGTATTGAGTATCAAGTATGAAATTTTAGTATCTTGACTCCACTATTCATAATTTAAAGGTGCACAATGTAACTTTTCTTCTGGAGGGTCTTGTCTCCATGGAGCTATTATTGTTTTGTCTGGAAAGTTCCATGATAAAGCATTAAACCCACCTATCGCCTTGAAACGGAACTAGATCTAGATATAGGCCAGATCTGCGGAGAAGCGTCTCAGTTTATTATAAGAATGCTTGTTTTTCATGTTTTTAAGCAATAAAACACCTGCAATGGAATAAATGCTAAATAAACCAAGATTGCAGGTGAAACAATCATATCCCCATGGAGACAAGCAGGTGGTGGACCCTCTTCCAGTAAAGTTACACAGTGCACCTTTAAGTATAAAACAAATGGAGTTATTTTGTTTAAATTCGACTCATATTTTCAGTTTTTTTGTATTCAGATACTGTCGATGATACTTGGGAGTACAGTGTGAAGGACGCGCTCTTTACGGCCTGCAAGAATGGAGATGTAGATGGTTTACAACGATTTCTGAATGGAGAAAAAACAGAAGAAGAGAATGAGACGACTTCAGATGTCAAAAACCCTCTCACGTTTCTAAATAAACCCATAGACTCTTCAGGATTCACTTTATTACATGTTGCTTCAGCTGCTGCACAGAAAGCAATGGTGAAGTGTCTGTTGGATATAGGGGCAGACCCAGCGTGCAGGTACGGCCTATTTAAATGTGCACCGTGTAACTGTTTTAATATGCAGTAAAACCATCTATAATTCAAAGTAGAGTAATGACATATCCATGAAAAGTATAATGATGATACAAGCTAGTCCTTATTTATAATATATTTCTTACAGAGACCACAAAGGCCAAACTCCATATAATGTAGCACCAGAGAAAGACACAAGAAATGTTTTTAGGAAATACATGGGGGAGAATCCTGATAAATATGACTACAGTAAAGCACAGGTAAAATGAGATTAAATCCAATATTACTACAATAACAAAGCAAAAGCAGATTTATTGTTTATATGGTGCTAAATGTGTGTCTTTTTCAGATCCCAGGCCCACTCACAGCAGAGATTGAGTCCAAGAAGCAGGAGAAGAAAAAGGCTCAAAAAGCACAAAAAAAACAGCGAGAAAAGGAGCAAAAGGAAGAGAAGAAGAAACAAGAGATGGAGGCAGAAGAGAGGCAGAGGTTTGCGGCTTTATCAGATCGGGAAAAGGTAATTCGGCTTGATTTTACACACTTAACATGCATTTGCAAAGTAGGCTTCAATGTATTTTCTATAGTCAATAATATAAAGTATTTCTAGTGTAGTTTTATGATTTAACTAAATGTTTTGTGACAGTTTCAAACACAGGAGGTCAGTGAGGAAATTATGCTATAATAGATTTCTTACCAGGGCATAATATTTGTATTAATATTTGCTGTGTACTGTTGTCCAAAGCAAGAAAAATTATCTGCTGAAGGCTTTTGGGAAAAACGTTATTTAAAAATTTAAAAAAATGTTTTGGATATCAGCCATCTGAGTGTGCTATGCATTTTTTCACTTTTAAATTGCTGCATTTGCACCTCAACAAGAACTTTGGTGTGTGTTTTTTGTTTCATTTGATGAATATTTGTCAAGTCCAATTCATTTTACCTTTTTTGCCAAGCTCTATAATCTCAGAAAGCAAAAAATTATGACATTTTTCCTTTACTTATTTAGAGAGCCTTGGCAGCAGAGCGCAGACTGGCTGAACAGGCTGCTGCAACAGGAATTGGCATCGCAAATGCAAAGTATGACCATTTTTTTCCTCTAAATTTTAAGTCTGATTCTGTGTCTGATTTCCACATTTTTAACAAATAAATGTATGTGTTCCAGGAGATGCTGGATGTGTGGGGAGTCACTTCTGGGGAAAATCCCTTTTGAATATCTGGATTTCACATTCTGTAGCCCCCGGTGTGTCCAACAGCACAGAAAGGCCAACGCTAAATGACCCTAGTTAACTGTGTAGATCAACTACAGAGTAAGCTACCTCATGACAGATTTTATGAAAAAAAACAACAAGACCAGATTTAAATGTAATATTTATCTCATTATAATAAAATAATCATCAAATGCAATAAAAAGTAAAACATTTTTTAATCTTTTGACAGTCTTTAGATTTTTGCAATAATTAAAGAGCCTATATTAAACTATTTTAAAATTTTATGTTTCCTCATCAAAAACATACCTGGAGTTAGAGTTAACACACAAATCTTCCTCATCAAAAACATACCTGGAGTTAGAGCTAACACACAAATTCTGTATATTATATATAAACACTGTTCCACCTTGTGATGTCATGTGGTAATACAAGAAGTGGTCCAGTTTTGTTTTTTTTAAACTCCACACACCTTCACAAGACCCATTTGAAGTAAAGGTAAAAGGTTCACATGATACTAGCATGCTAACATACTACTGCTTCATCACAATGTGGAACAGAGCATTTTGAGCTTTGGAGCTGCAGACAGACAAAGGATTAGTCAAACATGTGAATGAAGTATAACACAACTCAAGGCATGTTTTTAATGGGGTAACAACATTATAATGTGACATAAATCTCACAGGAGTCAATTTGCCCAATATAGGACCTTTAACTGAATGCTGAGCACATAGCAATGAGTCTTAATTTAAGACGACAAAAAGCTTCATATGTAAAACAGTAAAATCAATAATATGGCATAAGGCAGCATTGTAAACATTCAAGTATATATAGTTTATACTAGACTTGTCTCGATAATCACTAAATCAGCTTATCATTCAGTATATGAAAGCCAGAACTATATTTCTTTTAGTCAGTATTTATCATGTGTACATTTTCTTTGCACTACTGGTAAATGTTTGGTTATTTTTGGCTGTATGATAAGATTCAAGACATAAAAGGTTGAATTAATAACCTCTATTTCTCATTCTGCTGTTGATTTATTGCAGCTTATGGTTTTTGAAAATATTGTAGTTTTAGAATAGTTTTTGTGGTTTAAAGGTGCATTGTGTTACTTTTTGGGTAGAGGGTCGGATTCCTGCCTATCTGAAATGTTTCATAATGTGGCATTAAACTCATCCACCTTCCATTTATTCAATTATAGGTGTTTTATTGTTTTATAGAACATGCACATCTATAGTCACTGGGCCTTCCTCTGCACAGATCTGACCGGTATCTTGGTCTGGTGGCATCTCTTGCTTGTTTCCATGGAGGTAGTAAAGTTTAATACTTTACTGTGACACATTCCAATCAAATCAATTACATCGTCATGGAGACAGAAATGTAGGCAGACCCTCTACCAGAAAAATGACTTGGTACACCTTTAAATAAGCTTTTGGGTCATTGTGTCAGTGGTATTATCTTCAGTCATAGTCTATAGTTACTTCAATATATCAAACTTCAAAATTTCTTGTCGTGACAAGCCTAGTTTATAGCAAAGCTACAAATAGATTTAGTTTTGGCATCATTTTGCATTGTCAAGATTTACTGGCAGTGGCATTGAGCACGGGTCTGTCCATAAACAGAACTTTAAGATGTGTGGGGGCCCCCTCCAGCTCCAGGACTGTGATGTTATTGGTCTGAGTGGGGTTGATGAGGGGTCCAGGGACATAGAGGGTCTGCTGGGGTCCCCGGGCTGGCCAGTACCTACCCAAGTTTACACCATTGATCCAAACTTGACCCTGAAAAATATATTAAACTATTTAGTTTTTTATCTTGACATTAAAGGGTCCATATTTACACAATGTTATAGTGTTGTTTTCTCATCAAAAACTCATCTGGAGTTGTGTTTTGTTACATTCACACATGTTTAACACACAAACCCTGCATATTTAGGCTGTGTTCTTCCCTCAAAAAGAAACACACCTTGTGATGTCATGTGATAATACTGGAAGTGCTCCACATTTTTAAGCTCCAAACACCTTCACTAGGATCATTTGGATGATTTCAGCCCTGGAGTTTTACTGACTCATGACATTACAAGGTGGAACAGTATTTTGAGCTTTGGAGATGTAGACAGATTAATAATGCAGGATTACTCGAGCTTAATGTGAGTGAAACAAAACACAACTACAGGTTTTTAAGAGCTGACAACATTCTGACAGGGCTTACAGCTCACAAGAGTCAGTTTTATGTAATCGAGGACCTTTAAAAACACACTGTAGAATTACTTGAACTTGCCTTTGTCCATTCATGGAGTTTGAGAAATGTGTCCCAGGTTAGACCGTTGGAGTGAAGGGTGCCCATGTAGAAGGTCGGTCCAAAGAAGTCGTCTTTCTTTATGGGAGATTTAAGCTTGAAACTTCCTGAATGAGGCCACCCGCCGGCAATGGCTTCATCAATGTTCAGAGGATAAATACTCCAGTCTGTGAGTACATCTTTACCCAAAATCAGGTTACTCAAAATGCCCTGAAATAAAAATTCCATCATTATTTTTAGGCATATTAAAGGTACACTGAGCAACCTTTCTGGTGCAGGGCCCGCTACCTACCACATCACGTGTTTTCTTACCTTGTAATCGTTAATCTTGCTGCCAAAGTTCACCCTGCCCATGTTTTCAACTAAGATGTCCAGAGTATCCCCCTGCTTTCCTGTCACATTTGTTACAAGTACAATGTCTCTTTCCAAGAGACCCTGATAAACCTGCAAACATACACATTAGATCAGAAGTATTACATTGTGTAAAAAAAAAAAAAAAAAGTATATATATTATAAATGAATCTGTGTATTTTGACATAAAATAGTAAAATTTCTTCCTCTAAAGTCTGAAATCTAAAAAACATTTAATGACAAACTTGACATAGTAGGCCTCTCTATTAGAAATATGATTAACCTTTTTCACAAATTTGGTTTTATACATGATCAAAACCACCCAGAGGATCTATAGGGGATTCCTTGGGATTTTTTCATATGAATACGACGTCCGTGGCCTAATAAGAGTTTGAGAGCCCCTAGTGTACAACATGTATTGTATGTATGTGTATATTGTATCTTGGTAATGTGGTTATGCATTAACCATTTACGACCAGCTTTACCATTCATATAAGTTTGCTTGTTTTAGCGTTGTTTTAAGGAGAGCCTTGAGCATTGGATCCTGTACTGAGATTTGAAAAATATAATTTTTCTAAAACAAGAATTACTAGAGATCCCTTTGTTTCAGCTGTATAGTCTGCTTCACCTGTAAATGAATTTAGTGAAACAACAAAGCTTCATTGTTCCACTTACCCCATTGACAGACACGTATGCCCGGTCATGAATCCCATTGAGAGGAGAGATAAGAGGAGTGGGCTCGGAGAGGTCCCGGGGCAGTGAGGTCCGGTACAGCATGTAGCCATAGTACTGCAGACAATACACACAACACACAACACAACATTCACAAAGTTCTCCATGTTTCAAGAAGTTTACTAGTACATGGTAGGGACAATAATACTATAACTGGGACAGATGGTGGAAGAAGTATTCAGTTTTGATACTTAAATAAAAGTACAGGTTCTGAGAATTTTTATTTATTTATTTTTTCAAGTATAAAAAAACATACTTAAAGGTGGAATATAAAATGTGTTGGTTGGGGTCTGACTGCTGCTTGTTTCTGTGGATAAATCACTTGCTCTGCCTGGAATGTTCCACACACATTAAACAGCTCTACCTTACACTTATTCAATTACATGGGCTTTATTGCTCAAAAATACCAAGGAAAACAGGCAATCTGACTGTGAATGGGGCGCCTCTCCCCAGATCTGACCTGTAACTTGGTCTTGTTTGATTGCCATGATGATAGAAAGGTTTAATATTACACCCTGAAACATTTCAGACAAAACAATAACATCTCCATGAAGAAAAGCATTTGACAGACCCTCCACCAGAAAAATTGCACAATGCAACTTTAAGTAAAAGTATTAAAAGTAAAAGTAATAAAAGTACCTATTTAAAATATACTCCAAGAGTAAAAAGTAAAAGTATATATTCAGAAATCTTAAATGTAGTAATTTTGATACAGATTTGTGCTTAATTTTGTTCAACAGAAAAAAACTGAAATTATAGATTTTTTCCAAGTTTGTTTTTCTTTTGCTGAAATTACAAATATGTTCAAAATATATAATCAGCCTTTTCAGCAGGTCTCACACAGTAATGAAAATACTTTTTTACTTTTCAGTCCAGTTCAAAGATGTAGGGGAGTAGAAAGTACAGATATGTATATAGTGACGTAAATGTAAAAAGTATCCACTTTAAAATGCACTTAAGTAAAGTACAAATACCTAAAATGTATACTTAAGTACAGTTCTTTATTAAAAACAAACAGGAAGTGACAACTTCAGGGTATCTTAGTGTAAAGTCCACAACAGGTGCTCCTCAAGAACAAGACGAAGACACCACGTGTGTTGAAATGCTTTGGCCTGTCCCATGTGACCACTAAAGGAAATTACCTAATTCCAACCTGGGAGTTTTTGAGCGCTTTTTATTTTATCACAGTTTTATTTTACTAACTTGGTCGTCTTCACTATCTGACAGTACTTTACTACTTTACTTCATTACCTTCTAGCACTGCAGATACATTACCTGTTTGAGCTCTTCAAAAGTGAGAGGATGCTGAGATTTCACAGGCCCCAGAGGTGAGATGGTGTTCAAGACTGAGTCAATATTACCAACCTGAAAACAATGATGAATGCAAACTTTAATAGGACATATTATTGTGTCTTTACCATCTACTGTTTTTATTGCTCCAAAATACATAGAAAAGCATTCTCTAACCAGATCTCACTTATAATTAAAGGTGCATTGCGCAACTTTTCTGATGAAGGGTCTGCCACCTTCTTGTCTCCATGGAGATGTTATTACTTTGCCTGGAATGTTCCATAGTATGACATTAAACATATCCATCTAGCATTGTGTGGCAGAAACTCTGAAATGTTATGCAGTGCACCTTTAACCTACTAATTTATTGATGTTGAAAAATGATTTGATACCTTTTTAAGTGTTACAAATCCATAACCAAACTTTGGAGTGGCCGGAGGCACAGATCCAGAAGGAATATCTCTAAACTGAGAATAAAAAGAAATCAGGATCGTATTTAATGAAAGGCTTTAATTACCGTTTATAAAAAAAATATGCAGACTTATGCTAGAAGTTACCATTTTAATGACTTCTCGTATAGCCAGCAGTTTCTCTGTGGGGTCTCCAGCCTCGGAGAGCGGAGCATCATAGTCATAACTGGTCACAAAGGAGCGATATCGAGTGTCCTGGTCGGCACCTTAAAAAAGATCAGAGGTACAACTGTCAAAAAACATGTATGTTAAATTCAATGGTGGAACGTAACAAAGGAAAAGTAGTTAAAAGATGCTCTGTGTAACTTTTTGGTCAGGGGTTCGCCACCTGCTTTCCAGACAAAGCAATAACATTTTCATGGAACCAAATGGAATTTCCCAGACCTTCCACCAGAAAAGTAACACGATGTACTTTTAAGTATGTACTTAACTTAACATGTTAGGTACTTGAGTACATTTTAAAGTGGATTCTTTTTACTTTACTACATCAATCTACTACTACAGCAATCTGAGCAGAACTGAAGAAGCAGCTTGGATGAGCTGCGAAACGTATTCCACCAAAAAACTTTTGTCGTTCCACTAAAAAACTCCTTCTCCTTCAGTGTCTGTACATTTACTTAAGTAACAAAACTCAGTACTTGTTCCACCACTGCTTAATTCTAGTAAAACTGATATTGATGCAGTAGTGTCATTGTAAGGTAGTACATTACCGTTCCAGTATCCAAAGTTGGTGCCTCCTTCAAACATGTACCTGCAACATTTTGATTCCCTTTATTGTTTTATTGCTCTTTTTTTTGCTTTGTAAATATAGAAAACCACACATGGTAAATAAATACTTACATGTTGACATTGGCTCCCATTAAGAGCATCTCTGTCAGGACTCGAATGACCTTAACAGTGCTGACCATAGCGTGTGAGTCTCCCCAGTGATCCAACCAACCAGTGTAAAACTCTGAATTCACCTGTAAAATAGAACATTGATTGCATAGAGTCATATACAAGACAAATTACTTGCATACAGTTTTTATATCACTGTATAAAATACACTTACCAATGGACCTCTGGGTTCAAAGCGCCTCTGCCTTTTGAAAGCTTCTGTTACGTTTGTGTCTAAAGAAGAAATAAGTGCTAGAATTAAGCTTGTTTATATCACAGTTTGATGTGCCTGTCTACAGCACTAACCTGTGCTGAAGTCCACTGTGGCATATAATCCCTCCAAACTGCCACAAGTCATTTCTTTGTCTGTGTTTCCATCAACTGTGAACAAGACTGTGTTTTCACCCAGAAACAAACGGAACAGAGTCCGGAGGTGACGCATGTAGTTATAATCACAGGCAAAGTAACTCCCATATTCATTCTCCACCTGTGCTCAAAGACAAGAGGGAAATAATACAATAATATTTATAATGATAGTGTTACAAAGGGCAAAGCCCTGAAAGTACCTGCACAGTTATAATGTTTCCTCCATTGATGTAGAGCCAAGGTTTCACTTTAGGGAGAAGAACAGCGAGCCAGTTGCTTACAGCTTGTAGATAATCTAAAGTGAGAGGGAAACACTTTCTGTTAGCTTAATATTTTTGTATGTGGTTCAGTATAAATGAATGTACCTGTATCAGCTGATCGAAGAATGATGTTTGGTTTCTGAAGTAACCATGCTGGAAGTCCCCCCTGTGGAAGAAAATAAAACCAGTTTAAACATAAATCTAGTTAGATTCTGAGAAGTTTTTCAGTTGGGGTCCATCACCTTCTTGTTTCTATGAATATGTAATTGCTCTGCTTCGAATGTTTCACAGTACAGCATTAAACAGCTTTACCTTATAAATATTCAATTACAAGTGGTAGCTCAAAAATACTTAGAATATTTTTGCATTTTGGCTGTGAGTGGGGGTCGCCTCTCCACAGATCTGACATGTAAATTGGTCTGGTTTGGTCTTGGTTTAACACCAGACTATGAAACATTTCAGACAAAGCAATAACATTTCCATGGAGAAAAGCATCTGACGGACCCTCCACCAGAAAAGTTCCACAATGCACTTTAACATTGTACTGCAGTATCATGTCTGAATGTAATAGTTCAATGCACATTATTTAAACAAACAAAAGCCTTTAGGGCAATGAGATGCAGAAGTGAGACTGTATCCATGTCAAACCTGAAAATAAATGAAAACAGGAACTAAACTATTATATATTATTTTTACCATTTCCCATTCTGCACAGATGTAAGGCCCCGGGCGCAGAATGACCAGGAGCCCCGTCTGATTGGCCAAATCTAAGAAGTGCACCAGGTCTCTGTCTCCTGTGAAGTTGTACACCCCCGGGGTCGACTCGTGGAAGTTCCATGGTACATATCTGTCAGACAATGTTATTATCAGATTATCAAACAAGAAAAACATGTATACTGTAATGTATCAAAAGTAAAAGTACTGTAAAAAGTACTGTGCTTAAGTATACGTTTTAGGTATTTTCACTACATTTTAGAGCAGGGATCTCTCTACTCCACAACAGTTTTGACCAGGACTGAAAAGCCAGACGGTTTATTTTTAACACATCATCACACATTTATCAAAATCACTACATATTAAGCTTTATTAAATCTCTACATTTCTGTTTACTTTTACTTTTTTACTTATTAAACAGGTACTTCAATACTTTTACTTAAGCTAATTTTTTTCACGTGATACTTTTACTTGAGTATTTCTTTGCCCTGGTATCAGTACTTTTACTTAAGTAACAAAATTAACTACTTCATCCACCACTAATCCTACGTAGACCTGTCACTATAAATAATAAATCGTTCTAGATATCAACTTATTCAATATGTGACAGAACTTTGAGTGGGGCAATATACTGTACAAGGCTGAAAATCAGAATCAGAATCAGAATCAG
>KN497915.1:3392-16089 GCA_000787155.1 Scartelaos histophorus | reverse complement strand
CTGAGCTGACTGATGTGGGGGGGGGCAGTGACAAACGATACAGGGTCTTTACACAATAGACACGTGGGCCACCGGGCTATTGCAATTCCTAGCTGGATAAGATTTAATTATTCTATTGGTAGTTTTAGTAGAAAAAAAATATTTTAGTAGAAAAAAAATCATGAATTATTCTGTATTTTGGCTTTTAACAGTTATTAGGGATACACTATTAGATATAATGATGCATAACTTCACCGTATTACACTGTTTTCTGGCCTACTGAATGTTATAATGTTGTTTCGTGATCACAAACATACCTGGATTTTCGTTTCATTCACACGTTTAACACACAAACCCTGCAGATTTATATTGTGGCCAAATGCACAGCAATGGCCCATGTTTGAAAAAACAGCTTCAAGTACAGAAACAATGCAACTTCACAAATTCAAACAAGGTTTAAACGATGAATGTGGCTCAAATAATAATAAAAAAAATTAAAAATACTGCAAGAAACAATAAGAAATGTATCATGATCAAATGTGTCAAATCTGTCAGTGTAACAGCTCATTGTTTCTTACAGTAATGCGGCTTTTATTTCATTATATTCATACACTGTGTTTATAAAGAATATAAATGTTGCTGTACAATGCGGTTATTTTATTGTATTTCACACCAGACTTTACATGTGCGTCTCCATCCAGTGTGTCTCCTCACTGAGCTGTTACACTCAGAGCGTTTGCAGGTTCTTTTTTTTTTTTTTTTTGGTTTGCATCGTTTTGTGCTTTGCTTCGTTTCTCTGTTTGCAGCGTATTTGATGATGATACGTTTGATACATTGATACACGATACATTTCACATTCTTTGCTTGCACTTTGTTTAAATGTGTGTGAGTTTGCATCGTTTCTGCATTTGAAGAAACAGTTTTCTCTAATTGAGACGTTGCATTTGGCATTATCCTCTCAAACTGAAAAAAATCATGTCATGTGCTAATACAGAGTGCTCCACTGTGTTTTCAAACTCCATACACCTTCACTAGAATTATTTGAATTATTTCATCCTGGAATTGCCAATCTCTACAGAAAAAAAAGATCAAAGGTGGCTGTTCATATGAAAACTGCCACTGCATGACATCACGAGGTGGAACAGAGCACTTTGAGCTTTGGAAATGTAGATACGCTAATAATGCAGCATGACTCAACCATGATTGTATGAAAGAAAACAAGTTTTGATGAGATAACAACATTATAATATGACGTAAAGCTCACAGGTGTCAGTTTTGGTTAATATAGGACCTTAAACTCACTTATCGGTCTAATCTCTCAACTGTCCATAGGTTCCATAGCAAATTGGAGATAGATTAGTTTAATTCAATACCATGAAACATTCAAGGCAATAACTCACAAAAATAAATGAAGTGCATAGATATTTGGCTCATAAACACTGACGAACATTGGCAATTCTGCTTGTTTTTCTTTTCACTGATAACTTCACATGAAAAACTTACATTTCTCATTGACTCTCATCAGGTTTTTTAACAGTTTCTATAAATGTTGGGGTCGTACTACGAGTATAAGTATAAGTATAATGACGACTCCTGAATGAATGAGGAATTACACTGAAATATATAAAAACTACTATTCACAGGTTTCAGATTCCTGTTCTCTGCAACTATTTAGGACTTTTCACCATTCAAAAGATGTAACATTTTTACATTTTTATCATTCTGAAACCCACGGATAGCATTTAGTTTTCAGTTTTACAAAGAACTTTTTTATTTCTCTAAAGCTCAGAGTGAAGCCGTTTTAAATTCCAGCTGCAGTGCTGTTGTCAGCGTGATGGGAAACAAATATCAATAAGATAAGACAAAAAAAAAGGAGTTACCCGCATTTTCAACCTCAAAACGAGTCACAAATATGGAATAATAATTTACGGATTATAATTTTAATCTTTTGTTGCTTCTAGTTTATTTAAATTTATTACCATTAGCTTTTCCATTGGTTTTAAAAGGATGAAAAATGAACATCGTTGCCATAGTAATTAAATGTGCACTGTTTAACTTGTCCATAATCGGCTTGTTTCTATGGATATGTCATTGCTTTGCCTGGAATGTTCCGCAGTATGACATAACAGCGCTCAGCCTTACATTTATTAAACTACAGGTGCTTTTATAGCTTAAAAATACCTCGAAAAACAAAGATTCTGACTGTGGGCAGGGTCACCTCTCCACAGATCTGACCTGTAACTTGGTCTGGTTTCCATGGAGATAAAAAGGCTAAACATTTCCATGGAGAAAAGCATTTAATGAAGCCTCCACCAGAAAAGTTACATAATGCATCTTTAGAAAACAACACAAAACAAAAAACTCCAAATGACTTCTTGGCTAAATCACTCACAGATATTTTAATCCCTACAGTGAAAAAACTAAACTTTGGACATGTTTGCGTTGGCTGGATCGCAGTTTGAGTATCGCAGACCTGTGAAAGCGTCTTAATCTTGAGCCGTTTGCAGTGTCTGACCTTTCCGCCAAACGGATGACTAAAGTGAGTCCAGGAGGTACAGGAGACTGATGGCTTACTGCTTGTACTGCGCTGCACTCGGGGAGCACAGTGACTTTCACAAAAGAGGACGTTCAAACAGAGACACGCCTGACCCAGTTCACACAAACCCAAACAACTAGGAGAGGTTCAACTACAAGCCCTCACTAATGATCATGGAAAAGCTTTATTATATATTAGAATAATATGGGAATAATGGAAGAATACTTTGAAAACGTATTTAGTTACTGAATACTGAAGAGGTATTTTGCAGTGTATTCTGATGCATGGTCCAATCAGAGTACTGTGTTCCAAATACTTATAGGAGTTGCATTTAAAGGTATATTGTGTAACTTTTCTGGTCACAATTTCACAATATGGTATTAAACCTTTCTATTCTGATGGAGAAGTTACAGGTCAGATCTGTGGAGAAGCAACAGTCAGCAATAAAAGCACCTGTAACTGAATAAATAAATGGGAAACAGAGCTGTTTAATGTCACACTGTGGAACATTCCAAGCAGAGCAATGACATCTCTACAGAAACAAGCAGGTGATGAACCCCTAGCTAAAAAGTTGCATAGTGCTCCTTTAAATTAGAGTGTAAAGTCGCAACATATCATTAAAACATCTTTATTTCTGTTTCAACATTTGTTTAGATTTCCTGTCACAAACTTTAGATGAAAGTTCACACATGCACACACCATAAGAGAAGTTTCTATTTTTCTCAATGATTTGATGTAGTTAGAAGCCGTTTAGTCAGATAAGTTATTAGGGATATGAATTTCCCTTGGAATGTTTGGGCTGATAGTTGCATCCTCAGTGTTGGTGGTGATGTGTCGTATATCAGCTGCTGTACAGTCCTGTGGGCGCGGTCAGCCTGATGGACCTGGCAGGGTGCTCAGACTGACCACGCCTCCTGTGGCCTGGTGGTCCTTGGAGTGGTCCTTGGAGAAGGGTGGCCCCTTGTGTGAGTGAAAGGAAGAACGCTCTGTCATGATGGTTTATAGTGTTTCTGCTCTTTCTGATTTTATCCTTGATCGGGCGTTTGATTTCACTGGCTTCAGTAAAAACCTGCTCCTAAAAACCAGTGGGGGTGAGGGGGGCTCCAGATATTAGCCAAAACTTGTCAACAACATAAATACACAACTGATGCATTTTACTGTATCTATCTGTTGTCTTGGAACAACGCAAAGATAATCAAAAAATAATTGTATTTATGTATTTATTTCTTTTTTATGATGTAAACCATTGCACCATAACACTTATGAGTTGTGTGTATACAGCTCATATTGGTTGATCAGATGCACTGACCCACAGTTTGGTGATGTGGTTCCAGCTCCCACAGATGAACACTGCCATTGTGTCTTTGGGAAAGACACTTCATCCACCTCGTCCCCAGTGTCTGTGTACATTGGTACATTGGTCTATCAATGGGTGAATGTGTGTGTGAATGGGTGAGTAGTTTCTTGATGTTAAGTTCTTTGAGTGCCTTGAAAGTGGAAAAATGTTATATGTGACCATAGTCATATCTGACCATGAGCAGAGACAGATAATGCCACGCTATGGAACATTCTAGACATGCACTGACATCTCTGTTTAGACAGTGATGAACTCTCCGTCAGGTGTGGAAAGAATCTTCTACACACCTTCCACATCCTTCAAGTTGGTTTTAAGTATTTTTAGCTCTTTCTTTGGATCTTTTTTTTTTTATTTCTCTTTTTTATTGCCTAAAAAAACTTTTCACTTCTTAAGGAATTTGCCTTATTTCCTGACTGCTGGTGCTGAGTAATTTTATTCCAACTACTCCCACTGGTTCAGTGGTGGAGGCTGCAGCACGGCTCATGTATGACCCCCTGCTGAGAGCCCAGACACAAAACACACCTGAAGAAAACAAAGAGACGCAGGTACAATGAAACCCCCTCGGTGCTTTGACCGTGAGCCTACAAATGTCATACAAATGCCCATTTTATTTACACTTGATGTTTACTTTCTGAGACTCCCCTCCCTTAAAGTACACATTCTACATTTGACTTCTATGGGGTAAAATACTACCTTTTATTGTTCACTTTCTGAGACTCCCCTCCCTTTGCTCTCCATGTTTAGCCACTCCCCCTTCAGAGCTATTACAACACACAACACATCACATTAGTTGTGTACAATATTGTATCATGCTTTTGTATATTTATTGAGAATTGAGCCCTGCAGAGATGGTTAGATTACTCAGACATGCATGGATGTCATCAGGCGTGTTTTGGATGAGTGAACAACAATATGGAGTTAAGTTTAATGCCAGAGTGTGGTCAGTAAGTCTGTCAATATTACATTCATAAAACAAATCAATTAAACAACAAAACCCTTTTGTGGAGGAATGACGCTACCAGTTTGTGAAGATGTGTGTACAGTCGTCTAAAGTCCAGGTAAGTTTAATGTGAGTGTTCCAGGGGGATGTGTGTGTGTGTGTGAGGGACGGGGCTGCAAATGAGAAGGTGTGGAAGGGCTTTGTCCCCATGGGCCTATCACACTGCACCGTGTAATAAATGAATCAACCAATCCAAGGGCGTGGCTCACCATCAGTGACAAGTCCCCCCAACAAAACACCTGCCCTCAGACACAGTGTCATCAAATACTACAAGTGTAAAATTACAACTATTTTCACAATCTATTCTGACTATAACTATATTCCTTGTAACATTACTCATGTTTACAAGTGAAAATAAAATTATAAAATGTCTACATATGTTGTATTATTGCCTGTAGCAGACAATAATGTAATAACTGCCTATAACGTCATCATTTTTCTGTAATAAAGCCAATAATGTAATAAAATGTCTGAACCAATAACGTAATAACCTGTTACCAATAATGTAGTAAGTTATGACATTATTGGCTTGTTTAATTTGACTTTAATTTTTATTTTATTTTTTTTATGAAATAACTGCAATTACTAAACTGCAATTACTTAATCAAAGATGTAAAAGTGTCACACTACTTTGGAATGTATTGTTGTTGTTACTGTTAAAAGGTATTTTTTCCTCTACATCAATAAAAAAGGTTACTGGATTAATGTAAAAAAAAAATATGGAAAGCGGCTGCATGCAATAAAATTATAGGCTAAAATTAGGCTTTGAAACTTATTTCGATTCCCTTTGCACATAATTTTCTCAGAATATGAACTTCACTTTTTTGTGTTAATGAAATTTGATCAAATCATGCTGAATATGCATATCTATAATAATAATAATAATTGTTATTAGATCATATAAATATAACCTAATCATGAAAATTTGCCTTTTTTATGGTTTTATTTTTTTAACATGCAAAGTCAAATGTCCTTAAAAGGTTTTAAAGTAAAATAATACAAAAAACACTTTAGTTTTCCACAGTCCTGTATTGTGTTAAACAGAAACACACAGAGCACAGGTTCAGTGAAAAAAAAGGTCTGTTTGGAGCTGAGGACTTTCCCAGTGACGTGGCTCTGGTCTCTGCCTGTGTAACTGGAATAACTCACGATTACATGATGATTCTATATTTTACATGTACATGTTTAAATATACTTGAAGCACCTATTCATCTGTTATACTTGAAGTACCTGTTATTCTCTGATACTTTGTCTGTGGAAACCAGAATAACACATGATTATGTACTTCGCATGTACTTTTTTAAATATATTTGAAGCATCTTTAATTCTCTTATACGATAATGGACAAGAAAAGAACCACTTGAACCTTAGAACTGTACCTGCAGAAACCTACTCACCATGTGCTGCTTTTCTTCCTCAAAACATAGTAACAGGGAGGGCATCTGGTATAAAGTCGTCCTCCTGTCATATCACCCTGTAGAAACACATGATCAATGTTCACTAGGAAGTAATCTGGAAGGAAACAATAAAAACAACTAACATCAACTATAACAATATATGACTACAACAACGACTAGATTCTAGGTCAGAGAAAGTATAAAATCTTTGAAAAGTCTTAGCTCCAGATGAGCCTCATAATCCTCCTGGATGCAGTGTCCTCTGCTCCTGTAATGTCCTGTGTCCTGATACATTTGGATTTTCACTCCCAAAGTTTTGGGAGGGGAATTCTGGAGGGAGGAGCTTCACCAGAGATTAGAACAAAGTCATTCAGGCTTCCTTACATCTGTGGCAAAATGTGAAAAGGTCATTATTTATGGTGTTTACTTTAAAACTTTATTTTTCAAGTGTCCCAATACTATGACGTTTTTTTTAATTTTATTTTATTTTTTTCATTTTGGAATAGCGGTACTTTACTCTTTTTCAAATATTCCGCTTTTCGGATATGAACAATATTAATGTGATAGGCTATGATCAGAGGTGTAGCTTGGGTGCCTGACACACAGATGTGTATGTGAGTGTGTGTGAGTGTGTGTGAGTGTGTGTGAGTGTGTGTGAGTGTGTGTGAGTGTCGTGGGAGCACTGTAGTGCCCTATGCGCTCTGCTTAATAAGTGTATTGGGGAGCTACGGTACTGTGGGAGGAGGTGTGTCACACATGGTGTACGGGGACACATGTGTGTGCGGTGTAAGTCAAACCGTCCTGTCTGTCTGAACTAGGGTTGGGCAGTAATACTGTAATAAAGTACACCAGTGGCATCAGTTTCATTACTGTCATTTCTAAAAATCTGCAGCGCACAAGGACCCAATATAATATTATAATTTATCTATATCTAAATTTGGGGGTCAGGAGTCAATCAAACTTGACTGGGCTATTTGAAAAAGACAAAAGTAACAACTGTGTGTGGCACTTTAAATTAAATTAAATTCAATTCAAAAAAACATGTAAGTTTGTGGCCAAAACTGATATTGCAGCCACGTATAAAATACTGCAGAGCAAAGTATCCCCTCACCCAGACAAGAGGTCACAGCTCAGCTGCTGAAATCAGACGGTGGAGGATGGATCAACAAAACACATAATATACACAGAACAACAACATCAACATACGTTGAGGGCTGCAGTTTATGTGGGAAAGGGAATATTCAGGCTGGATTACTGTGGACAGTGATACAAGTATTTGAAATGATCATGATTCCTTGATGTCAGATGATATATCAGGGTGATTTTATGATTAATTTACAGTTATTTCTTACATGCATAAAAAATAATGCATAAGCTTAATGCATAATTTCTAATAAATGCGCAATATAAAATGTGTAGTTTCAATAACTGATAGGTACAACCTAGGCATAGAATGGTGATTTGAACTTAGTTTTCTGAGACTAGATTGTATAAAGAAGTGAGCTAAGAGAGTGTGACATCCCCTGTAGTGTTGGGCACCACTCAGATGAAGTTTGTGATGCGGCTTTAGGTTATAGGAGTGAATTTGGAACCAGGCTCAGTATCATGGATAGGATTTTTTAAATGGGCAAAAAAACCCCATGTAGAGCAGGTTAATACGAACACTTTAAGATCAAAATGACAAGGCTCATTGCAGCAGCTACAGAGAAAGAAGTGACAAGATCCTAATGTAAGTCAAGTGGAGCCAGAGTCAGAAGGAGCCGGAGAAGCCACATGTGAACTTCCTGTTTGCAATGTGCTGGCTAAAGCGTTATCTATGTTCATTAATATATACAGTCTATGGGAGGGACAAGTGTGCAATTTCAGAGCAACTCATTGGTCAGAAGCTAAATGTCAATTAACCCTTTAGATTCTGACAATTAGTTTGTTCACAACAGAAACGTGTAGCAGCGTGGAACAACCAACTAAATATTTAGGGGCTTAAGAGCATATTTTATTAAAGGTACTATTAAATATGGACTACACAAGCAACTAATAACATCTCCATAGAGACAAAAAAGACAGACACTTCACCAAAAAAGTTACATAAATACCAATCTGTGTTTTTAAGTAACTTCCCCAGAGAAGCAAATTTCAAATCATTTCCCAAAACTGTTTGTGGAATTGTCTCATTTTGATCCCCCAAAAATCTTCCATCTGTCAAACATCAATTAGGACATGCAACTGCAAATACATCTAAAACTTTGTCAGTTGATCCCAGCTGGCTATAGACAAACAGACGCACAAACCAGCAGTGAAAGCAGTGCCTCTGACCGCTACTGTGAGGCTAAACATTCTTTAAGTTCAGCCCTCAGCATGCGTAGGCTGAAAGTGATGCAAATGGTAATTCACTGGGAAAAATCTATGTCTTCCTTAGTATTAAAATCTTATTGACAACAATCCAAATTTAAGGCTCCCTATTGAACACTGGCCATTCTCTTCCCCAGACTTGGCAGATTTGCAAATAATGCCCAGTTTATGAAATGTATCCCCAGTGACCAATTAGTGGACGACTGAAGACGGAGCAGATTGAGCTAATGAATGAGGCAGGACGATTGCTGAACAGTCACTAGTCTTTGGTCCTGGTTTGGGTCTATGTTTAGTCCCCGTTTTGGTGTAAGAACCACAGACTGTAAAGAAGTGGACTGGGGGAGTGTCACGTCCCCATAGTGTTCGGCCAAATGACGCTCACAGAGACGAGTGGTTATGGGAGCAAATTTGGTGCTAGCTTCATGCAAAGAATAAGGATTAATATATAAACAAAATAGCGAAATAAAAATACCAAGATCATGTAGAGAGGTTTAATACAAATTTCTCAAGTCTAACCATAGCAGTTATGGAGAGAGGGAGGCGTTTTCTCAAGACAAAGTGAACTGGAACCGATAAAGCCGGAAGTGCACCCGTGCTCATTTGGAACGCAGCTCGTGGATTAGCTAGAGTTTGTCCATTTATACATACACTAGTACAGTCTATGGCAGAGGTCTCCAACCTTTTGCGTAAATATAAGCGTCACAGCCTTAGATGAGATACAGTTGTCACGGTGAGAAACAGGAGAAGACCCAAAATGCAGGACGGCTCAAAAAGAACTTTTAATAACAATCAAATTAAACAAAATACAAACCAAATCCAAAAAAATCTAAACTGACGAGACGAGACAATGATGATGACCAAGACACAGACGAGACTTGGACAATGGACCAACAAGAGGCAGAGGAGAACACAGGGTCTATATGAACACAAGGACACAGGTGAAACACATGAGGGCGGGGCTAACAAACAGACAGGAAGTAAAACTCCAAACTACAAACTAACTAAAATGTCAAAATAAACCACCACAGGTAAACTATACTAAAGGAATAAGACACACCAAATTATGCAAAGCTAAATGATCAGATAAAACATAAAACATCATCCATAGTAGTGTACATAGTTAAACATCCAAATAATACAAGCATAACGATAAAAGGCATTTACTTAATCAAATTTTACTTATTCAGCACAATAAGTCTAATTCTAGCTACGTGGCTGGGGGTGGAGATCTACCAGTAGCTTGGAGAGCCCTGGTTTATGGTGTAAACTCTTAAAGAACACATTTCAACACCTTCCTAAAATAATCACATAAGTCATTTTTTCAGGTTTTTCAGGAAACACAAAAAACTCCCCCCAAAATTGAAATTACGGCATTTTTTTTTTTTTTTGCCTAAGGAAAACGTAGGCAAAAAGTGACTTAGGCAATTATTTTAGGAAGGTGACGATTTGCATTGTGGCTTGGTCAGCCTGGGATAAATATTTCACATTTTCTAACTTTGCATAATGCATATCGACACCTTCCTAAAATAATCGCATAAGTCATTTTTTCAGGTTTTTCAGGAAACACAAAAAAATTCCCGCCAAAATTGAAATTATGGCATTTATTTTGCCTGAGGAAAACGTAGGCAAAAAGTGACTTAGGCGATTATTTTAGGAAGGTGACGATTTGCAAAATTTACCTTACAAAATACCATCTGTTTCCATTGAGGCATTTAGGTGCTGGAGCTCCCTCTGCTGTCAGTAATGGGAATAAATATTTAGTCCTTTTCCTCTGTGAATAGTTATAGAGCAATGCGTTTGTTTTGAGCGTAGAATAAGTCCGATGATGGTTTATGGCCTTTAAAACCGTGTAGGAGGAGACGTCCAGTGTTTTATTTATGAGGCAACTAAATGGCCAAATATGCGGAGAATTCTGAACGCTCAAAGAAGATTAAATAGAATAAAATACAAAAACACAACTCCAGGTATGTTTTTCACAAGGAGAAAAGAGTAAAGTATGTGGCAATGACCTCAGCATGTTTTGGTCATTTACTGTGTTGTAAAGAAGTCACGTAACTGCCAGAAGATTGTGACCGATCCCACCGATGACCAAATTCATCATAGGAACAGCGAGAACGAGAAGCTGAAATGAATAAATAGCAGTTCAAAATCTTCCTGGAAATATGGATTTATGCATTTTCTTAACCAAGCAACCACCAGAATTCACTCATATCCACATCTCATTCGTACGAGGCAAGATGGGTGAAGTGCTTTGCTCAAGAACACAGTGACAGTATTAGAGCCACTGCTGCTCCACTCCTAGTAGTCCCTCATCCGAGTACTCACAATGCTGCTTAGCTTCAGAGATGTGACAAGACTGGGCATTGACAAAGTACTATGGCCACTTGAAAGGAATAATGGTTTTGTGGAAAGTATATATAATATTTCTAAGAATTAAACGTTAAGTATAAATCATACAGAAAATGCAGAACAATACAGGATTTCTCAAACATTCACAAATCAACTGGAAAAATCAGTTTTGAGAAGTGATGGAAAGAGTACTGGAAATTTGTACACAAAAAGTACAAGTAAAAGTGCAGTTATGTGGCTAATAATGTACTTTATAAATACAGGTACTGCTGAGAACTGAGAAAAATACTACAGAGAACTACAAAGTTACTAGTTAATTTAAGTACTGCTGCCAAAATCGCCCTAAAGTAAAAGTTAAAAGTACGCATGAAAAATACTACAGAGAACTACAAAGTTACTAGTTAATTTAAGTACTGCTGCCAAAATCGCCCTAAAGTAAAAGTTAAAAGTATGCATGAAAAATACTACAGAGAACTACAAAGTGACTAGTTAATTTAAGTACTGCTGCCAAAATCGCCCTAAAGTAAAAGTTCAAAGTACGCGTGAAAAATACTATAGAGAACTTACTACAGAGAAGTTACTAGTTAATTTAAGTACAATTTTAGAAACTTTGGATGATTTTAGCCACTAACGTTAGTCGTGTTGCAACGCTAATGAAATTTCAAACTTGATTTCAATACTAATACTCAATACTGATTCCAACAGCACAAAGACAAAATAGAATGTGATGTTTTCCATTACATAATAGTACTTTCTTTTATATTACCATCTGGTCTTATATCTGTGTAATCTTTGTGTCTTTACGTTAAAATTTCCTCATAAACTGACCCTGTAAACCTGTACTCCTTGACTCTCCTCTACAATACTTTTGGAAACTCGCCTACACTTGTTTTTTTTTTTTTTATGGTTTCACTTCCGTCGTTTTATTTCTCTAATTCAATTGACCGTGCCAATAGAATCCAAGGCCCGGCGCCGTTGCCATGGTTTCGCAGGATGCCGGAGCACTGGTGATTGGCTGTTGAGGAAAATGCAGCGGGGCCTGTGGTGATGTGAATAAGCATGTGTCTGACTGTGGCCCTGACTGAATGCACTGTATTCAGATAGATTGTGGAGGTCCTTGATGAAACAGCCACTCCAAATAAAACGCCATGGACTCGTTCACATCTGGTATTTGTGCGTCGGAACGGAAATATGATTTTTCTGACTTTCGTTTTTTTTTTTCTTTTTTTTTTTTTTTTAGGCTTTTCGATGGCAAATGGCAATTGTACATATAATCCAACATTTTTACATACAACTGATGATGAGAAGAGATGAGAACAGAAGTAAAAGTTGAACAAAAATGTAAAGTATAGAATTTTATGAAGCCTGGGAGAAAATGTGGTTTTGTCTCATGGTGTTCTTCCTGTGTTTGTATTATGCAATTTAAGCTTATTTAAGGTTTAAAAAAAAGTAATGCTTTTAATATATTTCACTGCATAGAACAGTCAGTTTACTATGGTTTCCTACTACAAATTCATACCATACATAAATGATAAAAGTTATTTTTACTAATGAAAAACATGGTTAATTAAAACAATTAATGTTGCTGGATAAACTTACTATTAGAGTAAAAACAAATACACAGAAATCACCATTTTAATTAATAATTTGTTAAATTATGCAAGATAACAACTACCTTTTACCAATTGTTTAGAAGAGATTGGAAAGTGTTTCTAGTGAAGGTGTAGGGA
>KN497913.1:988-28561 GCA_000787155.1 Scartelaos histophorus | reverse complement strand
TAAATGAATGAAAAATAAATAAATAAACTAAATAAAGTTGAAAAAATAATAATAAAATAAAATACATTAAAATAATTAAAACATTGCGCTAAAATTCAGATTCAGAAAGAAAATTGCATGCACAAACATATATATGAAATTTGCATGACATCAATATTTATGACAGAATATAAAATGCGTGTATAAGTACTACCATGAGTACGTCGACTTACTGCTATACTGTTAAGTGATCACCCCAGTGAATACTACCCTGGGCTAGCTGTAGGCACTTTCAAAACTCATATATACTAGTACTATTCCACTCAACCCAAGATAAAGCTCTAAAATGGGACTTTTTCAGGTGGTGGATCTCCATGGAAACATCACTTTTTTTTTAATTTCCTTGGAAACTTAGAATATTTGACACTACAGCATTAAATTTATATTGTATTAAATTGCTTTGCCCATAATCAAATTAAGCGTGTTTTAAATCCTACAAAAACACACTGAAAACGGGCGTCGACTCTGTCGATCTGACCTGTCACGTGTCATTTTGCCGTCACTGTAAAGCTGACAGAAAATAGCATGCTAACATGCACTTCCTGATTATTTATCATTACAGGAAGAGAGTAAACAGGCATTGCGATGGGACTTTCTGCTCCTTTGTGGGATCCGAATCTTTTGGATCAGTTCATGTAAAAGAGTCATTCCATTAGCGTTTAGCATTTTTGTGTTTTATTTCGTACACATCACTGTAAAGCTAAAAACAAGCATGCTAACGAGCACTTACTGATTTTTATAATCAGATGCTGACAGTACATGGTGGATTCTTGAGCGTTTTTGTATTTTATCTTGAGTTTCCAGATGAGCTTATAACTTGTTTGCTGTGTGTGTTGCGTCGCTATAGAAACTGCAAACACATTCCCCCATAGACATACATGTACATTTACTCTAGTCAAGTTATTTTACGGAAGCTCCTCAAATACGTACCCACAGTTGTGTTTTGTTTGCTGTCGTTTGAGTAACCCTTTATTATTAGTCCGTCTACGTCTCCAAAGCTCAATATGCTCTTTCCCACCTCGTGATGTCATGCAGTGGTAGTTTTAAAGTTCCTTTTACCTTTTGTTCTGTAGAGATTGGAAATTCCACGGCTGAAATGATCCAAACGATGCTAGCGAAGTGTTTGACTTTCAATGTTATAACATAAAGTAATATAAAAAATAGCGAAATATGGGTCCCAGAGACGATTCGGTCTCACATTTTTCCAAGAATCCCATAGATTTCATTTCATATCTACCTCCCCTTTCCTCGTAATCTCCCCGCGGACACCGGGCACAGCTAATGGTCGCTCCTTATCGAACCGGACTGACATGAAACGGGCGTAATGAGCTCAGCCCAGTTTAGCTCTCGTCTCCGGAGAACATCTTTATTGGTGAGAAATTGATTGGCAGACGTTCCGGAGGCTCGTGTGGACTTTGCGGCCGAAGTGACACTACAGGTTTACACGGCCGGGAAACAGAATCCAGCAGGTCTGATGATCAAACCAGCAGCCGAAATTATACGATTAGAAGATACTTGCTTTGTTCTTTTCTAATAAATCGACTACTATTGCTGCGACAACACTGATTATTACTCCTGCAACAACACTAACTACTACTACAATAACTACTACTTCTGCGACAACACTAATTACTACAACAACAATAATTACTACTATGATAACTACTACTGCAACAATGCTAATTACTACAACAACACTAACTACTACCACTACTATTACCATTAGTAACATAATTTGAATGGTATGTGTTTAGCTTTACAACTACTACATTATCACAACACCAATTACTCCTACTATTACACTAACAACTACTACTGCAACATCACTAACTACTATTACTATTGTTACCTGTAGTATAACATAATTTGACTAGGTTTTTAGCCCTACTTCTACTACCTACCTAACACAACTACTACTACTACTACTACTACTACTACTACTACTACTACCAGTAGTAACACAATTTGAATAGTATGTTTTTAGCTTTACAACTACTACATTACTACAACACTAATTACTCCTACTATTACACAAACTACTACTGCTACTACAATAACTACTAGTACTGCAACAACACTAACGACTACCATTATTATTGTCACTAGTACAACATAATTTTAATATGTTTTAAGAATTACTACTACTACCACTACTACTACAGCTGGGACTACTACTACTGCAACAAAACTAACTATTACTACTACCACTAGTACAACATAATTTGAATAATAGGTTTTAACTTTGTGACTAGTAATACTACTGCAACAATATTAATTACTACTACTAATTGTGTCCTGACTCCTGTTCACTGGTTTGTGGTTCTTTGAGCTCCTGCAGACTGGGCCAGGAGGCTGGAGGCAGGAGGCAGGGGGGCTCTGACTGGTTTGGGGGCAAAGATTATTTGAATTTGGTTATTTGGCACATTTGGAGTTGCCTGGGATCTAGAATACACAGTTCTTCAATACTTTGTTCGATCTGAGTTTGGTTGCCTGTGAATCTGGCCAAGTTCAGATGGACGTGATGGACCAGTCACAGATAGGAGGAATAAACAAAAGGAACAAATATCCCAAGGGACTAAAACACATTGCAATATTGTGTGACCAACGAGCTCATTCATTTCACATGTGTCACTGAAATAAACAAATCTGATTGGACGATCATGTTTGGTTCTGACTTGAGGTGTGATGGAAGGTGTAGGGACCGGACTGATGAAAATACAATGAAAATCCCTCTGAATTTACCAGGCGAAAATCAAAAATCAGATGCTACTCCATACTGTGGGGACGGGCAATTGTGGGGATGGGCGAATGGAAATATGTATTGCTTTTAATCCGCTGTAAAGCACTTTGTGTTACATTTTTGTATGAAAAGCGCTTTAGAAATAAAGTTTGATTGATTGATTGATTTGATACTACAACTACTGCTGAAACAAGATACTTATTTGAGTATCAGTACTACAAAAAACGTGACAGAAGTGAACGTTTCCTGAACAGTTTTAGAATGATCTTGAGCTTTATCAGAAGTATAAGAGCACATAGACATAGTATACACCCAGGGACACTATGGAACCTACCCGGACCACTGAGGGATTCATAACATTAATAATAATAATAATAAAGATAATAATAATACATTTTATTTATTAGGCGCCTTTCTGGACACTCAAGATCGCCTTACAACAGCATAAACACATTAAATACTATTAAAACATACAACTAAAAGCATACAGTTAAAGTGTGACAGCATTTTAATTGAGTGATTGCATTTAATATAGTATTTATATTCGTATGCAGTATTCAGGACTTATTGTTTAGTCTTTAGTATTGAATTTAGACAGTATTTTCATTGACTAATTGTGATTGATTGTGATTACACAGATACAAGGAATAGAATAGAATAGGAATAGAAAAGTAAGTACCACCATTAATGCTGAAACTCACTTTCTATAGACTAAAGAAAGTGTGTTATCATTGTGGTATCAGTATTAATTCTGTTCTTTCATATCCAAATGGAGTATTGAAGTAGCGTAACCACACTACGGGCCACACTGGGAGTTGTTGTGCATGTAAGCTCGGTGATAGAGATGTCATGGAGGCTTTTGTTTGGCGAGGTTGCGGTTTTGGAGGGGGCTGGGCAGACAGCGGATTTGAAATGCGCTCTGGGGGGGGCCGCACGTCGCCGCAGTGGTACAAAAGTGTGGCGTAATGTGTTTTCACAAAAAGCGCACAAACATGTAATCTCAATGTCATTTGTCACCCAAGGACGCACACCGGCTACAGACTCGAGCGGAGGAGGGACAGGAAATACTGGCACTTTCCATTTTTACCTTTTTTTCTTTTCTTTCTTTTTTATTGTTTTAGTTGATTTTTACACATATCTACTACTATTATCACTACTACTACATCTTTACAATTTTCTATTACTACAACTGTGTATTCCGCTCCCACTACTGCTCCTAATGCGACTACTACCACAAATACTGCTACCTTTAAAGTCTCTCCCATGTGGTGTCTGTTACACCCTAGAGGAAAATTGACACTCTAATTATAAAAATCTGACTGTGTATTCCCCCACTACTACTACTACTACTACTGCTACTACTACTACCACTACTAATTGATACTGACATCTAGATCGAGATGTTTTACTCGGTGTCTATAAAGTCTCTACAATGCAGCATTCGTTAAACCTTAGAGTAGAATTGATGCTCCAATTATAAAAGTCTGACTGGGTGTATTCTACAGCTACTACTGCTACTACTACTACTAATACTACTACTACCACTACAAGTACGACTACGACAAAACTTAAATAATATGTTCAGTAATGAAATCTACAAGTTTGAGGTGATTTTACTCAGTGCCTTTAAAGTTCTTACCATGTAGCATCTATCACACCCTAGAGGAGAACTGATCTTCCTATTATGAAAGTCTGATAAATGTCTAGTAATGCTACTACTACTGCTACTTCTACTACTACTACTGCTACTACTGCTGGTGCTACTAGTATTACTACTTCTACTGCTGGTACTATTACTACTCCTGTAACTACTACTCAAGGCATCTACATCTACAGCTGCTGCTACGACTACTACTTCTACAACTGCTACTATTAAGCATACTGCAACTACTACTACGACTACTACTTCTACCCCTAACAATTTAACTATAACTATTACTACAACAACCACCACTATCTGATAAAGACATCTACAAGTTTGAGGTGATTTTACTCACTGCCTTTAAAGTTTCTCCTGTGGTGTCTGTTACACCCTAGTGGAGAACTGACCCTCCAGTTATAAAAGTCTGACTGTGCATTCCACTACTAATACTACTACGATTGCAGCTACTGCTACTACTACAACTACTACATGACCATTATTTAACAAACACATCTACATCTACAAGTTTGAGGTGTTTTTACTCAGTTCCTTTCAAATCTCTCCCCTGACGTCTGTTATACCCTAGAGGAGAATTGTTCTTGCAGTTATAAACGTCTGACTGTGTACTCCACTGCTGCTCCTACTGCTACTACTACTACTAATACTACTACAACAACTATGTGACTACTATTTAACAAATACACCTACAAGTTTGAGCCATTTTTACTCAGTACCATTCAAGTCTCTCCCATGGTGTCTGTTACACCAAAGAGGATTATTGATCCTCCAGTTATAAACTAACTGTGTACTCCAGTACTACTACAACAACTACTGCTACTACTACCACTAGTACGTATGTGACCAGTATTTAACAAACACATCTACTGTACAAGTATAAAGGTAATGAGTAAAATCGCCTTAAAGTCTCTCCCGTGGTGTCTGTTACACCCTAGAGGAGAACTGACCATCCAGTTCTAAACATCTGATTATGTATTCCACTACCATTAGCACTCCTAGTACAACTACTACTACTACTACTACTACTACTACTACTACTACACATTTACAAGTTTGAGCTGTTTTTACTCAGTACTTTCAAGCGTCTCCTGTGGCGTCTGTTACACCCTAGTGGAGAAATGACCCTCCAATTATAAAGGGTCAGACTGTATATTCTACAACAACAAATACCACTACTACTATCACTAGTACTACCACTATGTGACCACTATTTAATAAACACATCTTCTGTACAAGTATAAAGGTACTGAGTAAAAACGCCTCAAAGTCTCTTCCGTGGCATCTGTTACACCCTAGAGGAGAATTGACCATCGGGTTATAAACAACTGACTCTGTATTCTACTAGTACTACTACCACTATGTGACCACAATTTAACAAATACATCTACAAGTTTGAGGCGTTTTTACTCAGTACCTTTCAAGTCTCTCCCGTGGCGTCCGTTACACCCTAGTGGAGAATTGACCCTCCAATTATAAAAGTCTGACTGAGCGAAAGCACAAACAGCCCAGCAGAGGGGAGAGGAGCGGCCCGGATCAGACACTCACCGCTGGGCACGCTTCACTCAGCGCTGCCCCCTGCTGCACGGAGCCTGTCAGAAACCCCTCCCGGAGCGGCCGCCGGGGGGTCGCACCTGTCCGTCACGAGGCAGGTGCAGTGGGGGCGGGATGGTGGTTGTAGCCTGAGGGCAACGCTAGCTGTTCGGAGAAGCTAATGAGAAACGTAAGGCCAGTGGAGACTGAAAATAAAGAGGACTGGTAGGGATTTTCAGGAAGAAGTAAACTGCAATAACCGCTTTACTACTACTAATAAAGTCAGACTAATATTACAACTAATAAAACTACTGTGACAACACTAATTACTACTACTACTATTAGGATTGGTATGGGTTTTCAGGAAGAAGTAAGCTGCAGTAGCTGCTTTACTACTGCTACGAAAGTCGGACTAATACTATTAATACTGCAACAACACTAACCACAGTACTGATACAACTACTACATTTAAACTACTACAACTACACTAACAACTATTAATGCAACAATACCAACTAATACTACCATTACTACTACTGCAACACTAACCACACTGTTTGCTAAAACTACTACAGTCATTTCTACTACTACACTAATGATTATTACTGCAACAATACCGACTAATACCACTATTACAACTACTGCAACCACACCAACTACAACTACTACACTAACTACTAGTAGAAGAAGTAAATTGCAATAGCTCCTACAATGAATTAAGTCAGGGTACTACTACTACTACTACTACTACTACTACTACTACTACTATTACTACCTACTAACTACTAGTGGAGAAGTAAACCGCAATAGCTGCTACCATTAATAAAGTTAAATTACTATTACTGCAACAACACTAACTACTACTGCACTAATTACTACTACCCTGACTACAACTACCACTGCAATAACACTAACTACTACAACTACTACCTAGTAGTACCTAGCTAACTCCTAGTGGAATATGTAAACTGCAATAGCTGCTACCATTAATTAAAGTAAGTCAGAATACTACGGCAGCAACACTAACTACAACTACACTAATTACTATTACCCTTAGAACCACTACTACTACTGCAACAACACTAACTACTGCTACACTAATTACAACTACCCTAACTACCACTACTACTACAACAACACTGACAACAATAAAACCTATTACTACAATAACACTGACAACACCAACTACTACAACTCCTCCTAGTACTACTCCTCCACCTACTACTGCCCCTACAGTTGCTCCTCCTACTACTACAACACTAATTATTAGTAATACGACTACTACACTCACTGCTAGTGGAAATGGAAGCAGGGCCAATCAAGACTGACAATAAAAAGGATTTGTAGGGATTTTCAGGAAGAAGTAAACTGCAGTAACTGAAGTACTGCTGTTACTAAAGTCAGTGGATCTTGTGAAGGGTGTAATGGCTTCTGCACTTAAAAGTTGAGTCAAAAACCTCCTGAGTTAACACCAGCAAACACACTAAATGACCAATGGTCACATTTTTATACAGCGCTTTTCCACCCTCAATGAAACAAAACACCACTCCAGGCACAACGTTTTGATGAGAAAACATTATAATAAAGTGAGACAAACCTTTTAAATGTGATGTAAGCTTGAGTTTCCAAAATATAATTTTTTTTTTTTTACTTTAACGGCCATATTGCTTTTAGTAAAGTCGTGCAAGGTAACACAGATGTCATACCATCTGTGGGTGTTTTTAAAATGTGCTTTAGGTCAGGTTTATTTGGCATTTGTACTTAAAAACACATTGGAAATCATGTAGTGGAAAGCACACCAAATTAAACACGCTACAAAAGATTAAGGAGCTAAAAAGATAAAGGCACTACATCAAAATCCAAAGTTCGTTCAAGCTAATAACAGCTATGGAAAGAAGTAAGGACACGAGAATAACCGAACCCGTCAAAAGTCTCACAATAATATCACAATATGTATCAAATTACAAGTCGCGTTGCTTAAATTCATTATGGCAACAGCTAAAAACTACATATACCATGATCCTTTGCTCTGTTTTAGTCCAATCTGCATGACTAACCCTGCATTTTAAATGTCACTTCTGGTTAATGGTTTTCTCCACTAGCTTCATAAGTTATGGTAATAAATAAAACATAAGTAATAAGTAATTCATTAATAAGTAAGTAACTTGTTAACTCAGCTGCTTCTATAATTAAAATTAAAAATCCATTTCATGATGTAGATGTTAGCATAGACAGATTTGTGCAGTCCGGATGCTTGAGATGTTCCTAAATTACATGTTTAGCATTTAAACTGCCCAATTTATGGCTATGAAATCGATTTTTAATTTTAATTTGAGAATCAGTCTAAGATGATAAGTTACATATGTTTTATTCATGACTATAGCGTTAGTTTTGCTCAGGAGTAGTTCACTGATGCTATTCGTTGTTGCTTTTCATTTTTCGTCTTTCTTACCTTGTTAGTTGTGGATAAATTCTTCATGGACAAAATATGGTATGTCTTTTATGGACCTTGTTGGTTGAAGGTTTGGTGATGGAGCAGATTTATGAAGCTGTTGGAGAATACGCAAGACATTTATGTTTATGTTTATTTATTAAATACGGGACAGTGCACATCAACATGTGTTAGTACAGGATGTAAATGTGCCAGAGTGCCGGAATTAGCGTTTTCTCTGCATCGCGGCAAATTCAGTTGTTGCGAAAAAGGTCTATAGAATGTTGGCAGCCGATTAATTCGAGTCAGTTCCCTCGAAATCTGTTGTAAATGCGTTTCATTGCAACAGGGAAAAATATGGATGCGCAAGAAGGTTTAACGGAACGTCGCAAACTCCTGCTAATAAATAGTCTGTTAGCTGTCGGCGACTCAATTAAAACATTTAAATTCTAGTTTATGGACCTTGTTGGTTGAAGGTTTGGTGATGGAGCAGATTTATGAAGCTGTTGGAGAATACGCAAGACATTTATGTTTATGTTTATTTATTAAATACGGGACAGTGCACATCAACATGTGTTAGTACAGGATGTAAATGTGCCAGAGTGCCGGAATTAGCGTTTTCTCTGCATCGCGGCAAATTCAGTTGTTGCGAAAAAGGTCTATAGAATGTTGGCAGCCGATTAATTCGAGTCAGTTCCCTCGAAATCTGTTGTAAATGCGTTTCATTGCAACAGGGAAAAATATGGATGTGCAAGAAGGTTTAACGGAACGTCGCAAACTCCTGCTAATAAATAGTCTGTTAGCTGTCGGCGACTCAATTAAAACATTTAAATTCTATCTACTGTCTGCTGTCAAATGATATGAAAGAAAGTGTAAATATCACTTCAAAGTTTTAAGAATATACTTTCTCTATACATACACAAATAACATATCAAAATAACTCTCCCCGTTTACTGTGTGCGTTGCCATTTTTGCGGTGACGTAAATCCAAGTTTCAGAACCCCGTTCCATTGCACTTCTCAAGGCGGAGGTCAGTTTTCCCCAAGTCCCAAGTGCAATAGAATGCAGCATATATACCAGTTATTAAGCACTTTTATCAACAATTTATAGTAAAAATACTGTTTCAAGAGTTTTGGATATTGTTACATCCCTAGAAAGAAGCCATTATTGTGGTGAGAAGTCTTATATTTAGTTGTAAGGTTAGACAAATGCATGGACTGACCCCTAAAGCCTGTGTCATTGTTGGAGTCTTAATAGCCAACAGCTTGGAGGTCATTTTGCACCTGCTTGTTGTGCGTTGATTGAATCCCTGAGTTGCGCAGAGCAGCCATCACTACAGCCTTTAATACTGTACATCTCCATTAGACTGGCAGGCCTCCCATGCTGTTTAGTCACCTCATTATCATTACTGTTTGTGGAGATGGCCCCGGGGACAGCTTAGATAAAGTCAATGTATTCCTCCGTTCAAATGCTGCCCACTGCAAAGCATATAGGCAATCTAGTCCCTCATATCCATACGCCAGGCCAATAGGATACAGCACGGTAGCTTGTTCACACTAAATTAGGCTACTATATCCCTCCTCCAGGGGTCATCGCGCACATTTTAAGCCATTTCACGGACGTTAGGCACATTATTTAAGATGCGTGTACGTTGCAGCATGTGCGCATTGGGTTTAAAATGTGCATTACAATCCAAACCGGTGCTATTATCCGTCATATACTGGAGACGCACCATTTCAGAGAGAGCCCCTTGGGTTTATCTCAAACTGGATTCAGTTGTTGGATCTGGCAACCCAGAGTGGATTGGGTAAGTGGCACAGGGAACCAAAATTAAATGGTAAATGGTCACAATTTTACATGCCACTTTTTCACTATTAAGGTGCTCAAAGCTCTTTCCATCAAGGAACAAATCATCATTCGCACACACATTTATACGCCGGGGTACGCAGTGTACGCCAGTAGACCTAGAGCAGGGGTTTTCGACGTTTTTAAGGCCAAGGACCCCCAGACCGATGGAGTAGGGGGTCCGCCCCATCAATTTGGGGGTCCCTGGCCTTAAAACTTTGAAAATCCCTGCTCTAGATCCACTGGTGTACACTGGAGCAATGACCCCCTGCTCCAGCTCTTCATCAGTTTGTGTTATCTCTTACATAAGGGTGAGTTGTTGTGCAGTTGTAGGGAGTATTATCTGTTACATCATTTTGAGTTATTGTTGTTTTACAGTTGTAGGGAGTATTATCTGTTACATAAGGGAGAGTTACTGTTGTACAATTGCAGGGAGTATTATCTGTTACATAAAGGTGAGTTATTGTGAAATATGGCATGAATGTAGTCCTGTATCCTTTATCTAGTTTTGAAACGAGTTTTAGTACTCAGATTTTTAATACTTAAGAAGGTTTAGAACGAAAGCAGGACTAAACCAGGACACAAGTGAACAGAACCAAGCTTTTTTTTTCTGTATAAGGTTGTAAACCGTGAAATGGCATTACTAAGGTGCCCTCGAGCCCAAATAAAGCACACTATGTCTCTTTAAAGTGAGTATTGAGAATGTAGTTTTTGTGAAGGGCAAAGGGACCGCTCCCCAGAGACAGTCTGTTAAATGAACTTGGAATGGTGATGTATCGGGAACACAAGGGCAAACACACAACATCGCAGATAGAAACCTTTTCAAGCACGGGGAGAAATATCTAAACGTACAGTACATCTTTGCAACATTTCAGACGCCCTACCTCCAATATGTACTAACAGGGTCCTCAAAAGTATCAAAAGTAAGGTACTAGTCGATGCTAGAACTAGTGTCAAAACTAGAGTCTCATTTAAAGCCTGTCTGACAATTTGGTGGGATAATAACCAAGAAAGTAAATACAAATTAATCAAGAAGCAATTTGTGACGAAAAGTTGAAATTGAAAAAATTACAGGAACTTGAGTTCTATTTTTGAAAGTCCCATAACGACGGCATCACACTGGGACAATTCTATCCAAAAGCTCAGCACGATTTACAGGTAATAAACATCTTTTTCTGATACTTTACTTCTCTGAACATTATTTCAACAATATAAATATGTTTTTTAAATTATTTTATTTGTCAAATAACCATTTCTGTGTACATTAAAGAAGTTATGACCCAATGCGCTACATGGTTGCTAGGTAAGGAAGTAAAATTTTAATCCTAAAAAAAAAAATGTTTTATTGTTTAAACTTAAATTATTGAGTATCGAGTATATTTTTCAGCATTGATTTACTGATTAAAAAAAAAAAAAATTAAAAGGTACACTGTGTAACTTTTCTATATGCTGCCAAGGAGATGTTATTGCTTAGCCTGCAGTGTTCCACAGGAAAGCATACGTCTCATTTATTCAACCGCAAGCATATTTATAGCTTCAACAACATGCAATCTTGTTAATGTGAGTGGGTTCGCCTCTCCACTGATCTGGTTTAATGTTGTACTATACTGTCTGTTTATGGGTTACAGTTTCTAGTTATATGCATTAACATTTTGAGGACTTTAACCATTCAAAATATATAATATTTTGTTGTAAGTAGGTACACAGACACTGGGGTGAGGTGGATTGAGTTCATTGTCAAGAGAATAAAAAATAAAAAAAAAAAAAACTACTAGGGTTAGCAACCTTTTTCCGATATGCAAATGCTAAGTCTGGTGGTGATTTACGGACTTAAAAACAGCAAAAAAAGACCTTCAGAGTTTTACATATGACGTAACAATCCTGGGTAATTTTAAGTTTTTGTGAGGATTAGTGGAAGCAGGCTAAAGAGGATGCATTAAAAAAAACATGATTAAATGAACAATGTTGTAATATGATTTAGTCATTTTTAGGATTTCTTTTTTTTTTTTTTTTTGCATTTAAAGAATAAAGTCACATAAAAAAAATGCATAAAAATATGCATTTTAGAAATTCACCAAAGCCTTTCTATATTGTCACTCACCATACAGTTCTGTTCTCACCATGATTTCAACAGATTTCATGATATATATTAATATTTCATGGACTCCATAGGCTCTGTATATATGTGAGGCAATTAGCCTTGAATAATACGTTTCCGTGGCAATAGTTCAATCATTGATGGCACTATACATGTTTAATGCATTTCATCTGCACCACGGCCCAAAACAATACGCCGAGCTGTAGCCTCCCTCATGGTGGGACTATTTGCATTTATTTTGTCATTCCCCCACAGTGACTTGATTACAACTGAAGGCACCGTATGGACTGGAAATACAAAACGGCTTCCTTATCATGGAACATATTTTTATTTTTTTAGTCTTTCGTTCATTCATCATAACACAGGAGTCTCAGAAATAAGACTTAAAAAAGATAAAAAGGTAAAAAAGATCTAACACAGTAAAGCTAACGACAGTTCGACAATGCTAATCATGCACTTCATTTTAAACACATGAGCCAGAGAAGAATTCTGCAAGTGTTCTTAGTGTTGGTGTACTTGCCTCTTCACAGACCCAATGACAATAAAGCTATCGACAACTAGCCACTAGCTAACCACGCAATGCCTTTTGAATAGATGATCAGATCAGAGTGGAGTTTTTCTGTCACAGTAAAGCTAACAGTAACTACCATGCTAACTGAGCACTTTGTTTTAAACACACGAGCAAGATCGGAGTTTTGCCGTCACAGTAAAGCTAACAAAAACCAGCATGCTAACCACCCGCTTCCTTTTGAACACATGAGCTACGGTGTAGTTTTGCGGTCACAGCAATGATAAGCATCCTAACCGCGCACTTCCTTTTAAACACATGCACCAGGGTGGAGTTTTGTCATCACAATAAAGCTAACAGTAACTAGCATGCTAACATGCCTAGGTCTGAAACAACTCAAATGATTCTAGTGAAAGCGTTTGGAGTTTAAAAACACATTGGAGCACTTGCTGTATTACCACATGCCAGCTAGTCTACACTGTCATATGCACTTTTTCAGAATTTTTCACCTCACGCAAAAAAAAAAAAAAACCATACATTAGCACTCAAAAAGAAAGCGAGTGATTTATACGAAAAACCTATTATGAAAGCTGTGTGGACCGAGCCAATTTAAAAGGTAAAATGGACCCTTTTCTCTGTATTTTCTATACCTGCATTAGCTCGACCATCCAATGTACTCTATAATCTTCTTCATATTGAGCCGCATGTACTGTAATAGTCACACTTATGCATTGCTATAGCATAAAATGTACACTTCAAAATGCCAGGAACTCGAGTAACGCCGGATTGCTATATTTCAATGGGTTTCAAGATGATGCTGTGTTCTTCTTAGAAAAAAAAAACAAACAAAAAACAATGGTGATGATTTATGGACTTAAAAACAGCACAATAGACTTTTAGAGATTTAAATATAACATAACAATCCTGGGAAATTTGAAGTGTTTTGTGAGGGTTCGAGGGTGCAGGATTCCCCTAACAAACTTGATTAAAAAGTACAAAACAAAATGGCGGATTTCTATATTTCAAGGGGTTTTAAGAGGCCTATGTGTTCTTATTAGGAGGGGAAAATCTTCGGATGTGTATATTTGACTATTTTTGCTCCACTGTGTTTTTAAACTCCATACACCTTTACTTGAATTGAAGTCAAATCAAACAGCACTAAAAGAATTTTCGCTTAGAGAATGATGTATGCATGGAATCTACCTCCAGATGAAGTACCTTTGCTGAGGATTAAAGAAAAATGTAATTATTACTTATATAATTCTTGGCTCAAATATGTTGATCTCTAATGAAGCTATATTGTACTGGTTTGGATATGACCTATAAGGATATATATGTGAAAATATGAAACATTTTGCCTTGAAAGGTTTATTCATTCAATAGGGTCAATGACGTATAAGGATTTTGAACAGGCAAATTTTAGAATGTCGTTTCTATTGAACTTCAATAGAATAAAATCTATGTTTGACATTTATATTAAGCATTTTTTGTGTTTTAGTTAGTTAATCTAAGTTCTGATATAATATGAACATGATATTGATATTTGAAGCTCAGACAATATTTGTTTGATTATGGGGGAATTATCTATTCAAGAAAACTAAAGTTTAATATGGAACTAAAAACACTTGAGAAAATATGACAAGAAAATACATTTGATAAGATTTAGAGTCATTTTAGTTTAAAAATCAGTGGTTAAGGGCCGACGGTCGCACCACATGAACATTTAAACACTTTAAGTACAAAAAACATGCAGAATAATTCATGATTTTTGAAAAAAAATATTTGGTTCCATGGAGGTCAGAGGTACTACAGGAATGTGGGGAATTTTTATGAAATTTAAACCTTTTTAAGTGCAGAAATCATCGTAAGAAATCTCGTAAGTGAAGGTAATGAAAGATTTGACTATTTGAAATGTATATTTATCCATTTGTTTGTTTTTGATGAGGTAAGAGCACCATAACCTGACTTAAAGCTCACAAGAATCAACTTTGGGTCATATAGGATCTTTAAATAAAGGCTTACACTGGCAGAAATGGCATTTTGGATGGAGTTTGTGTTGACGACATTGGCTGTGTCCGAATATCCGCACTATTCCCTACTTAGAGCACCATTTTGGGGTCATGCCATTTTTAGTGGTGTCCGAATGACCAGTTGGTGAAAAAGTAGTGCACTCAAAATTTCCTACAATGCACCTTGAAAAGTCGTGGGCATCGGTGGTCACTAGAGACCACGATGCATTGCGAGAGATGGGAAAACAACGGCGTACAGCGACAGGTGTTTAACTGGACACAACCCGACTGAATGAAGAAGATAAAAGCGCCGTTTATGGCTCTGATCCTCAATAAAACATGACTAAATGAACCCTTATGACAAGCGTTGGCTGCGATTTCCACATCTCAGACAAAAAGCAAATGATCCAGTCCGTTTACGTGAAATCCATCAACAAAAACTCGTATTAATAGTCCATAAAGAATCCATTAACAATCAAGTTTTATCAAAGTTTAGTGGACTTTTTTTCCACTCAGAAGGCAGAGTCACGTGACCTGAAATATCTCTGTGAATTAGTGCACTGTAGAGGGCGCTAATGAGTAAAGGTTATGTAGTGAATGGGGTTAGGGACTAGGGTGGATACTCAGACACAGCCTTAGGTGGAGGGATTCTCTTTTTGAACTCACTGCTCCCGACTACCCGCTACCTTTATTTTTCAATTTTCTTTTCAACTTTTCCTTGTTTCACAAACTCATCTATCGCTCATTTTACTACAGATTGGAAAAGAAAGCTCTGCTGGACATTTAAAGCCTCATTGTGTGACTTTTCTGGTGGTCCGTCAAATGTTTTTCTTCACGTAGCCACTATTGCACTCATTGTGTGACTTTTCTGGTGGTCCGTAGCCACTATTGCATTGTCTGGAATGTTTCACAGTACGGCATTAAACCTTTCTATCTTCATGGATACCAAACCAGACCAAGTTACAGGTCACATCTGTGGAGAGGCGACCCCGCTCACAGTCAGAATACGTGTTTTTCTTGGCATTTTGAGCTATAAAACCACCTGTACCTGAATAAATGTAAAGTAAACCTGTTTAACGTCAAACTGTGGAACGTTCTAAACATCTCCATAGAAAAAAGCAGATCGCAAACATCAAACCGATAAGTTACACAGCGCATTTTTACCGTAACGCCGGCAGTTGATACTCTGAGAAATCATCCTGGTTGGCACATCTCAACACCAAACCACGCAATAATACTAAAAACATGAAAACTTTGTCCAAGATTGTGTTTGGTTGGAGTTTACTTCAAAATGTCTGCTCACGAGGAGGGAACTTGTTTGTGGAGATCACCTGCAGAGTTTGGGCGTACGCCGCGAGAAACTGTGAAAGCAATGACATCCCAGCTGGCTCCGAGACAGCAGCTTTGTGAGAGCAGAACCACTATTTTTTTTTCTGTTGGTTTCGCTCGGCAAGAAATGAGCGGACTTAGAAGACAGATATTTGCATTTTTATTTGATTTACGGTAAAACTTTAAAATAACTTCTACCATTATTGACCGCTAACTTTTAAATAGCGTTTCATTTTTGCTGCTGCCGAACTGTGAATTTCCTTTGGGATCAATTAAGTATGTTGATTTTAAAAGTGCATGGAAAAACTTTTCTGGTGGAGGCTCCTTCAAATGTTTTTCTCCATGGAGATGTTATTGCTTTGTCTGGAATGTTTCTCGGTATCGTCTTCTACTTTTCTATCTTCATGGAGACCAAACCAGACCAAGTTACAGGTCAGTTGTTTTATGAAATTAAAATTATGGAATCAGTTTGAAATTTTTCACGGGTCTCACGGTTTGGGAGCATCTAAAGCTCTGCTAAAAACAAGAACTCCCCGAATCAGTTGGTTAAATGGGCGAGTGAGGTGATTGTCCATCCTCGGAGCCTCAAGACACTTATATATGTCCCAGAAGATTCTAAAAGACGTGCAACATCCTCTAAAGTCCCAGTTTCAGCTTTTAGTCCCAAGATCTAGAACAAATCGTTTTAAAAGGAGCTTCAATCCAGCTGCTATCGTACTTATTAATAAACTGTAATCTATTTATCTATCGATTTTAGTTCCTTGTCTTGGAAAATTGTGTTTTTTATGGATTTAATATTTACTGTGATATTTAACCAAGCGTGATAGATGAAGTATTTATTTATGGGGAAAAAAAATGAAAAAAAAAATAAATAAATTCTGCGCTGGAGCTCTGTAACACTTGATTTGTAATTGTGTTTTTATGTGTTTATTGTGTGTACTGTGGATGAATGAAACAGGAAATATGGGACCAGCCCCTCAAATCTGCAAAACAAATTTACCTATGGGTATTAATAAAGAAACCTAAGCTGACATCTCCAATTACAGCCAATTTAGTTTGGTTTCATCAGTTCATTTCCACTCTTATCATCATTACACATATATTTGAAAATCAGCAAAACAAGATGGCCGATATAACCTCACCTCCACCCATATTAAGGCAAGACACTGCAAGTGGAAATAGGAATAGGAAAAAAAACCCAAAAACTTTAATTTAGAGATATAATTTTGAAACTTCTTGTATACTTTACTCACACAAATGTAAGGAAAAAATGTATTACAAGTTTTTCATCATGTAATAAATATTTCATGTTTTAAATAAGGCATTTTATGTGTAAAAATGGCCAAACACTGCAAACACTGACCTTTTTAAACAGAAACATGAAAATAACCTTTTTGTTAACCCTAACTTGGCAGTGAAATTAAAATACACCAATATTTACAGCAAGGTTACAACAATATACAAAGTGACAGCAATACACAGCAGTAAAAATTGCTGAAAAGAGTGTGCAAAATTCAAACTTACACTATTAAACTAATGCATACATTCACTCACCTACACATCATACACATAGTGAGGTTAGATATTCAAAAAGTCCTTCTGTACAACTGATCAAAATCTTATTAAGTAGAAGACTGTAAAGTTTGGTATGTGTATGTGCTACTTTAAGGGGGGATACAAGTGTCCCCCTATGAGTAAAATGCATTTTTAGAAAACTCACTTTGAAATTACATTGTCCAATATAACTCTATGGACATTGATTCAATTAAATATTAAAACATATTGGTGCAGAAAGGACAATTTTGTTGCGTCCACATGAAATCGTGTATACTACAAGACTAAACTGACCAAAAACAAAAAAATTATATTTTTATTTTTTTGTGCAAGGTCCGTCAAATGTTTTTCTCCATGGAGACTTTACCGCTTTGTCTGGAATGTTTCACACTATGGCACGAAACCTTTCAACTTCACGGAGTCCAAACCAGACCAATTTACAGGCCAGATCTGTGGAGAGGCGACGCCGCTCACAGTCAGAATGCCTGTTTATCTAGGGATTTTTGAGCTATAAAACCACCTGTAAATGAATAAATGTAAAGTTTTTAATGTCAAACTGTGTACATTCAGGGCCGAGGAGCAACATATCCATACGAACAAGCAAGAAATGAACCCGTATAATCTCCCGTCGTCCTTCATATCGACGTATAGCAGAGTATAGAAACCTGATCTATGCATTGACCGCAGAGCGCAAACACCTGTCTTTTCAAAGAGCTCGGCGGCGGCGCATCGAAAGCGACAAAGATTCTGCTGAGTGCGCCGATCGCCGGTCATAAACACCCACATGAATATGAAGAGGTAAATAAATCAATGGCGTAAGCGTCCTGCAGGTGGAAATATGGCGGCGCGGGGGATGGCCGGTATCGACGCGCCCGTAATCAAAAAGTGAAAAGCGTCTATGGAGATGCGATTGGATATTTTAACGTTACATCTGGAAATGGAATCGTAATTCCGCAGGGAAAGTGATGAGTGTGAGAAATGTGAAATGTAATATAGGGTTAGGTTATGAGGAGACGCAAATGAGGGATGCGCTTCGACGGGAGATCAAAATGTGACGTAGTGTAGCTTTAAAAGATCCTACGGCACAAAATGAATTCTTGTGAAATTTAGCCGCGTTATAATGTTGTTTCCTCAGCAAAAAACAACTTGGAGATCAGAAAATAGCATAAATAAAAGTATATTTAGGTAAAAAATAAATTTACATAAAAAAATACAATGATAAAATATGGTATGTTAGCATTGTAGCGTAATTTGAGGAATAATTTTTCAAGATTTACAAGAAATTTCAAAAATACACCGCTGATGTTGCGTTTTTTTTTGGCAGTAAAACTCTTTCTGATTGGCCGAGGACAGACCCAATGTTTCCACGGATGAACCCTTCACCTGAAAAGTTACACAATGCACCAGGAGAGTAAAACGACACAGAAAACTCAATTGCGCCATGAGGCCAGTGAAGTGTAATGACTGTAGATTTCACTGATGGTAATAGGGCAGGAGAAGAGTTTATGTAATTGCAAAAGAAATGGACAATCTTAAAAAAAATATTGAAATGTGATTAGATTTTGATTTGATGTTTTATGAGTCTGTCCACAGTTCACATTTTATTACACTCAGTATTTGCATTTGACAGAAAAGACTGAAATCAGAAATGACAATCTAACACAAGAGCATGTTTGTAAAAGACTAAACTACAGAATTAACAGCTTTTATGTCTTCTGGAAATGTATTAATTGTGTACATTCAAATTTCAGAATTCCCTCTAAAAAAAAAGATCTGACCTGTAATACTTCATTGTCTTCATGGACAGACGTTTTGTGCGTTTCTGTGCCTTGGACGTAATGGACTGTCCACTGAAAAACTGCTGCTTAATGAATGGTAGTTAGCTTGTGAGTGCAAAAGGTATGTGTGAGAGACTTTAATAGTTCTTTATTAAAGAACTAGCTTAAAGCCCAGATTAAAGTCTAATAAAGATTCAGACAGAGCAGAGTTTACAGTTAGCATCACACCTCATGAGAATATTGAGGACATCAGCTGCAAAGTATCAACAGATCAAATCCTCCAGCTAAGGTAGTCCTGACTTAACCTGGCTCATACCAGACTGATCATTCTGAGTGACACATTTAAGTTCTCCACATTATCATCTGAACTGGCTCTCGCTGAATCAGAAACAAAGGCGTCACAACAGAAAAACAAGCTGAAATATCAAACTTTAATTACATTAAAATGAGAGAAAAGGACAGACCAGCGGGCGCCAAGATGGATTCTTATGAGTATCACGGGAATCCATGTTACTGTGCAGGGTTAGTCCTGACCAAGCCCAGCTCTTCATAAGGGGATGGGTCAAATGCAGAAGACAAATTTCATAATGATAAAAGTTTTTTCTTCTAAATTTGTCACAGACCATGCACAGATTCACTAATGATTTGTACCAAGCCAATAATGGACCAGTTACATAAGACCAGCTTAGTTCATCATTACCATTAGCCGTAAAAATACAAGATGTCATCTGTTCTCATTATGTTTTCTACAGTCCATACAAATATTAGACTTGGATCAACTTTATTGATCCACAAGGGAAATTATTTGGACTGAGAAGATCACACATCACAATATAATATAATAGAATATCATATCATAGAATATCGTGTAAATATAAATAAAGAGTAAATAATACATTCTAGAAAGTATCAAGAAAGATGTGAATGTACATAGGGTTAAGTGTTACATGGTGTATTGTTGTACACTTGTAGGGAGTATTATCTGTTACATAAGAGTGTGTTGTTGTACACTTGTAGGGAGTATTATCTGTTACATAAGGGTGAGTTGTTGTACACTTGTAGGGAGTATTATCTGTTACATAAGGGTGAGTTGCTGTACACTTGTAGGGAGTATTATCTGTTACATAAGGGTGAGGTGCTGTACACTTGTAGGGATTATTATCTGTTACGTAAGGGTGTGTTGTTGTACACTTGTAGGGAGTATTATCTGCATAATAATAATCTACATAATATTTATCATTATGTGCAAGTTTTTACAGTCAGCACAGAACTGTACAAATGTACTAATGTCGATAAAGTTGATTTTCTAAAATGTGCTTTTTCACATTTCTAGTGAAATGAGAAAGATCTACAGACAATTTCAGCCCGTCTGGAGCTGATTCTACTGCCTGATGGTCTGAAAAGAAAACGCCGACTGTGCAGAGGCCGAGGATCTTTTTGGAACTATGCAATTTCAGTTCACAGAGGACCGAGTGGATAGGGTAGTTTGCTCAGAACAAAGTTTAATACACTTTTTCAATGCAGTTGGAGGTTGCAAACTTTCTTTTATGTTTCAGCTTTGCATTTCTAAAGCATTAGGAAAATTACTTCAGTCCGAATGAAAGAGCCACCCTCACTCCACATCTACGCTGCACTGGTTACGTTGCCCTGTTGTCTCTGTTACATAATCTTTCTCCGTGACCTCCAAACTCTTCATACACAGGTGCCCGACAGTAGAAAAAGACAATCTCGGATGGGGTCAAAGGTCAGCGCTTTAAACCCTCATCCAATCCATTTACAGCGGGGTCAGGAGAGTGCAGTCCACGAATCCCAATACAATCTCTGCTGCGTTTAACCTGCCTGTACCTCAAGTGTTGCACAGATAAGAGGACACCAACTTAAGGACCGTGATTTCTTCTACCAAACAAGATTGGGATGAAGGAAACAAATCCAAAGTACTAAGGATGAGGCCATAGAAGAGGATCATGTAAAGGTTAATGCAAACATTTTAAGGCCATGATGAGACTCACAGCAGCAGATAGAGAAAGAGGTGACAGTTTTTCAATGTAAAGTCCATTAGAGCCGATGGAGCCGGAAGCACCCCCATGCTCACTTCCTATTTGGAACGTGGTGGCTAGCAGGTTACCTATGCTCGATGTTAAAGTTTAGTTTTTACCTGAGTTTTAGATTCTTTGACATTCAAGGTATGAATTACCAAAAAAATATAAAATAAATCTTGAGGTTTTTATTTCAAATACTTAACTCTAGACCTAGCTCAACGGATATTAACTTCTTGTATTTTGTATTCAACTTTATTTTTTTGGAAGGGTAGGGTTAGGGTTGGGTAAAAGGGTTTGGTCAAACAAAATAAATAGTGTAATGTGACAATTATATAATACAAATAAAATAAAAAAAATAATGTATAGATCTAAGAATAGGTAAGAATATAGGCACAACAAGGCAACTGAATTAAATAATGAAACATCATTAGCTTATTTGACTGGTTCAGTCCTGGTTTAGTCCTGGGTTCACTCAGTCTGGATTCAAAACACAATATTTAGTAACATGGGCCTATAAAATAAAATCTATGAAATGTTATTCTTTGCTCTTTTGTCCATCATCTTTGCTTGTTGATACTGTGAAAAACTTTACCTTAGACCCTGGATGGAACCCGTGAACCAAGATGGCAGCAGTATGAACGCATGCTAAGACTGTTCTATATCTAGAGGAAGTGAGCATGGGGGCACTTCCGGCTCCATCGGCTCCAATTAAAAAAAAAAAAAGTCAAAAAAATTGTCCGTCTTTCGGTAACTGCTGCATTGAGCCTCATCATTTTGGTCTTAAAATGTTTGTATTAACCCACATGACCCTGATTCTTATTCTTAATATGAAACTACAAATTCGCTCCTGTAACCGCTAGCATCATGAGCTTCATTTGACTGGAGCTGAACACGATTAGTGACGTCACACTGTGGGTTCAACTCAGCAAAGTTGACCCATTTTATCCAAAAAATGAAAATCCTTGCTCTTTGTTTAAGTATCCCACCCCTAAAAAAAAACCAAATCTGTTCTCAATACCAACATAACCCTGAGCTCCGAAAAGTCTTTCTTGACAAACTCCAAATGACTCCAAATAAGTCAAAGTTATTTCAAGGAGCTCCCTAAAGAGCCCAGCGCTGCGACATGGGAGAGGAGTCCTTCATGCTCCACTCGCCGAGATAAACCAAATTACATATATTCACGGGGCCCTGCATGCAAATATAGTACGAGAGGGTGTTCAGAACGTGAGGCATTTTCCAAGTAAAAATGTGCAAAAAAATGAAATTAAAATGACAACGGCAGTGATGATAAAGGTGCGGTCGTTGCAGTTGTTTTAAATGCGGGACAACTACTACATTTGTGATTTAATTGTAAGGACTTGTATGTAATCTTACGGTTTTATATATTGTACAATGAAAGTGGGGTCTGCATGTAATGGTGGTGGTCAAAAAGGCAGATGTAGCAGATTTTCAGCCTCGCTTCTGTCAGTCTGTCCCAGGACAAACAATTTTATAATAAACGGAACATAATTTCCAATGTTTTATAAATAAAACTAAATCAGCATTACAGCTATATCTGATTTGAACATGTTTATCTTATATGTATCTGCACTGCAAACAAGATTTAAGATATAAACACTTAAATCTATCAAAAAATTACTTAAAAGTAGTGAAATTATGTGTCCATGCAGCAAGATCATTTTACTTCTTATAATAAACTACCTCTAGACTAGAATGAAGCAGTCTCAGAACTACTAAGTGGGAAGTTGCAATGTGGGGAAATAGATTCAAGGAGGAAGTTAATGAACCCTACTTCAGAAGATGACCTATAGAAATAGACAGGACGTATGCCTAGGACGACCAGATTTTCAAAATAAAAAACTGGGACATTTTTGGTGGTTGGGCTGGTAATGATAAAATTGTGAAACGGGTGCATAATTAAGGAAAACTGTTGTATTCATGCAGTGAAATTATGAACATACACATGCACGCTGAAGTTATTATGGTGACATAATGCAAATATTAGCAAACACTGCCAAAAAAGTTGCAAAATAATCGTAATTAGTCTGAATTATTGATGCAAATTTTCCAGGAATCCGATATTATAAGTGAGTTAAAACAAAAACAACTGGGCTTTAAGAAGGTCTGAAAACTCAGTCCGGCCTTGCAAATTTCTCTGCACATCACTATTTTCTTTTTTTTGGTTATTTTTAAGCAGCTGTTCTGTGTTTTACTTTAACAAACTGGTCAAAAACAGGGACATATAGAACATTTCTTGTATAAAACTGGGACAAATCACTGGTTTTGGATAAATCTACTGGGACAGGGGACACAGGGCTCAAAACTGGGACTGTTCCTGGTTAATAGGGACGTCTGGCCACCTTACGTACCAAATTCTGTGGAATATTACTGCCAAACAAGTGGGAGAAAGGCCCTCCTCCAAAGGCCAGGTAAGAGTCAATAAGTGATAATAATAGTGAATAATAAGTGTGAGGATGCAAGCCCAAGGATGTTTTTTTAGTTTCAATTTAGTTTTTCAGTGTAATCAAAACATCCAGAATGAAAAAATAACACGTTTTTATTTTAGTCACAAAAAATAACTGTCTGACTGTTTAATAAAATGACAATCTCACATAGAATTGCACTTTGTTGACAAACCAAGTTACAATTATTCACGGGACCTTGCACGCTAATATAGTACCAGAGGATTTTTGGAATGTGATTTATACAGCCCCACAGCGCCAAGCCTTTTCTTTTTTTCCTCTTTTTTTTTTGCTCCTCTTGGGCTAATCTGATGCGACACTCATCCTTCTCAATATGCACGCGGCATTAGCCAAAAAGAAATGGTTTTTGAAATCAAGCACGACGCACAAAAATCCGCTTTTCACTCATTGCTGGATCAAAAGCGAACTCGCGCACTTAACGCTTCCGAGCGCTAGCTTATTTTTTCTCGCTAATAGGCACCTTCATAGTTTGCACACAGCTAATCACGCACCGCTAGCTCTTTTTAGGAAGCGAGAAGAGGGGAAAAACATAAGGGCTATAGAAAGCGGGTGTCATTTTGTAATTCAACCTCGAGTTAGTGGTTAGCATAGCACGTTGAGAGAAAAAAGAAGGATTTAATGATGTGCTTAGCGGCTGGTTGCGCTAACTCTTCATGGAATTGCCACCAACCGTTTTTCCGGCGACATCAAACAAACATGGGAGCATTAATTTGTGGAAGTCCCATTTAAGCCTGTGGTGAGGACTCATAAACAAGAGCACGCTACGCTACGGGAGCTAGCTAGCGTAGCGGAATCGAGTTAGCGAAATGTGAGTGCGCAATGGGGAGGTGGTTACGGTAATGTGGAGGCCCAGGAGGGAGATGGGCGGGGAACTACTGTGGAAAAGTGACTATTTCTGATTGTTGAGTTGATTTAAAAATGTGTTTTTTCATCTGATTTTCTGAAAATTATGTTCTCCTAGTGGAAGGTAAGTGCAAAAGTAAAATGGCTGTTTTTGCTCAGAATTTTTAGATGTCTGTGCTTTACTTAAAAATACAGTATATAAGTTTCTGGAGATATCAAACATAAAAAAAACTCTATATACTGTATTGATATATTTTCTTTTTTAATTAAACCCACACAGACACAGGAGGAATATGCAAACTCTCTGAAGACTAGAGAAAAAGAAAGATGGAGAGAGGAAGAGATAAAGAAAGACAGAGGGATAAAGAAGAGGAAGAGGGGAAGAAAAAGGAAGAGAGAAGAAGTAGAAACAGGAAAAAATGAGACAGCACACTCAAAAAAAAAAAAAAAAAAAAGAAAAGAAAAAGAACTGCCCAAAGGGAACCCACACAGACACAGGAAGAATATGCCAACTCTGCACAGAAAGACAGAAAGAAGGGAGGGAGAGACGAAAGAGAGGGAGAAGAGTAAAGAAAGAACAAAAGAAAAAGAAAGTTGAGAGAGAAAGAGGAAGAGAGCACAGCATAAAAAAGAAAGAAAAGAAAAAAAGAAACCAGAGTGCCCAGTGGAAAAACACATGGACATAGGAAGAATATGCAAACTCTGCACAGAAAGACAAAAAGAATGGAGAGAGAGAGAATAGAGATAATGGCAGAGGGGGAAAAGAGAAGAGAGACAAAGAAAGATGGAGAGTGGATGAGATAAGAAAGACTGAGGGAGTTTTAGAAGTTTTAGAGAGATAAAAGACAGGCAGAATATGCAAACTGTGCACAAAAAGAGAAAGAAGGGAGAGAGAAAAGAGAAGAGAGGTGGTGGAAGAGGGAGAAGAGAGAAAAAATGGAGAGAGGTAGAGAGACATAAAGAAAGACAAAGGGATGAAGAAGAGGGAGAGATATCACACTGGAAAAATAAAACATGATCAAATAAAATAACCGTAGAGCCGTAGAGGAAACGCTCAAAGACACAGGAAGAATATTCAAACTCTGCACAGAAAGGGATCGAACCTGGAACCTTCTTTCTGTGAAGCATTCTCCAAACAGAAACTCAAATACGAGGCACTCATCCAGGACAAAAAAATACGGTAATAACGCAGATTTTTCTTGGTTGTTAAGGGCAACGCACACGACCAAAAAAAGATTATTTACAGCTTACTTACTTACAACTGGACTTCCTAAGCTTTTACAGCCAACGCAAAATAGAAAAATGAAGAAACTACACTGGAAAAAACTAAATTTAAAACTAAAGTTAAGATAAATCATTATGAAAAATGTCTTAATTCGAGTTGAGTACATTGTCTCCTTATGTACATTAACTTCTGGGTTCTTTTAAAGTATTGTCTTAAAAAGTACATTTCACTTTACAAGTAAAATATCTGCCAACGGAACAAGACTTTTTATATTTAAAATATGAAAATACATCTTGCTACACTTAAAATGAGAAAAACAACAACTTTTTGGACTTACAAGAAGAAACAAAATGGAAAGTTGCTTGAATTAAGGCAAACACACTTACTCTATTCCATTGGTAGATAATTGTACCTGTCAAGTATAATCTGCTCAAATAAAGTCAAATCTTCTTAATTTGAGTTTTAATTTACCTATATGATACTTTTTGTCGTGCATTTGCAGAATTTCAGTCCCTCAACTGCCAATTTGTACTGGACAATAGGATGAAAATGTAGCAGTTAGTTAAATCAAAAGGTGGAACAGAACATTTTGAACTTTGGAGATGTAGACAGACTAACAAAAAATTGTTACCCAAACAAACGAAACAAAAAACAACGCCAGGTTTGTTTGCGATGAGGAAACAACACGAGTCCTTAACACAAATTACGCTTTCTGTCCAAATTCAAATGATTTTTTCGCTTTCGGGGTCAGTCCAGAGTCCAGAGTCAGGGATTTGTGTGACTGTGGCTCCACTGAAGGTAACAACGGGACCACCGATCGTGAGCCCAGTGCTGCAGAAGCCGAACTACAGGTGGTTAGGTGGTTCTCTTCCACAATCAAGAGACAATCGCTGCAAAACTCCGGTTGAATTCACTGAAACGGATCTTAAGACGTCCAGGGATAAGATATTATGGTGGACGTAGCCCCATCGTTACCTCCAGTGGAGCCAAAGTCACGGACACAAAGCCCAGAAGAAGCTGCCTGATTGGTAATGAAATGTCGGCTGCAGAATCTTAGTAAGTCCAGTTCTTTAGATTAACTTTGCAATAATATCTCATCTAATATCTTACTTTACGTTTGAGAATAGGTATCTTCTCCAATTACTTCTAATCTGAACTAGACTCAAACCTACAAAGAACTTTCCTTTATGGTTTCAGGCTGCCAGATTCATGATGATCTACTACCTTTTGAACTGGACTTTGAGCAACAAAATATACCAATAAAAACATCTACTTTAATTAATGAGTATATTTTGTGATGTACTTTCACTTTTTTGACATTTTTGCTCATGTAACAAAGCGATAGTTCTTCCACCTGCTGCTCCCGGTCGTGTTTTGAAGCCAATTAGAAGGACTCGTCTTTGTCCTCGTGTACTTTTCATAAAACACTTGATTAAAAAGTGAATGTGGAGCGGTTTTCTTT
>KN497912.1:0-12963 GCA_000787155.1 Scartelaos histophorus | reverse complement strand
ACGCACGCACGCACGCACACACACACACACACACACACACACACACACACACACACACACACACACACACACACACACACACACACACGGTCTGTCAGCTAATGGCTCCAGCCTGTGTTTGATTCATTTACCTACGTCATCCTGGTGCTACTTTACAACATTTGAAGAGTGCATTAAAAACAGATGAGTACCATTTGAAAAAAAAATTAAATAAATCTGATGCAATTGCAATTTACCTTGTCCTTTTTTTAAAAATGAAATTGAGTTTAGTGCAATAAAAATCTTCTATATTTTGTCCTTAATATATGTCGAAGAAAAAAACAAGACGAATTTTCAAAACGGACATAGCTGGTGCAATAATACAGATTCAGAAATATTGCAGGATCGGGTATTGGCTTCCAAATATCGATTCAGTCAATACCCTCGTTTGGCTTTTAAGTGAATGATTTTGGCTTGGAACGTTTCATAATGTTTATCATTTTCTGTCTCTACCCTGGTATTGGTTAATATTAGTTCATATTGATTCATTCAGGTTAATATCGCATCAGCAGATACTTAATTTCTTCCATAGGATCGGGTATTGGCTTCCAAATATCGATTCAGTCAATACCCTCGTTTGGCCATTAAGTCGATGATTTTGGCTTGGAATGTTTCATAATGTTTATCATTTTCTACACTGGTATTGCTTAATATTAGTTCATATTGATTCATTCAGGTTAATATCGCATCGGCAGATACTTAAAACAATGAATTTAAGCAAAATGTGTCTTGCCGAAGTACAGATATAACAAATAAGCAACTCTTGTGGTCAAATCACACTAGCATGTTGGCTGTTTTTAGCTTTACTGTCACGGCAAAACTCCACTCTGGTCTCACTTATAAGGTAAGTGAGGAACATCTTTGGCCCACTGCAAACAGTTTAAAATGACCCAGTTCTGTTTTTTTTTTAAGACCGTAAAAATCAGATGGAGCACCAAGACTTTAGAAGATCCTGTGACTTTAAACCCCACATTTCCTTAGTGTGGGATAAACGCTCCAGTCCAGAGATTGCATTCATTAATTGGACCTGACTGGGGCATATTGAAGAATACATTTCATTAGTTTAAGTGAAGGGCCCTGCTTGTGTGTGGCGCTTATGGAAGCAGAGGGATGAGATGCATTTGACCCCACGGGCTGACACACTGTTACACTTCCTCTGACCTCATTCTTAACGCAGTGTTTGGGTCCAAGCTGCCGTCTTTGCACACGGCCCTAAATGAGCCGCCCGCACTGGGAATCACTGTCTGTAGATGTGATTGTACTAAAGAGACAGGAGGACATCTTTACATCTTATCTAACAAATAATATAGGCACTTAAGATAATTAATCCAACCGAGAGTATAAATTAATTAGTGCTTTGAAGTGACTGCTACAACAACAGCTTTTGATTTTCCCAACGAATAAGCTGACACGATAAAAAATAAAAACACATGAAAAATATGTCACATTAAAGTGTTGAAAATGATGGTGTGTGAATTGAAAGAATGTGTATTTTTAGCCACACATATCCATATAAATGACATTGATTTACCACAGACTGAGCTGCATGTTGCACGTGTGAATAATATTATTTACATTTGAGTTTCTCAGATAACAGAATGTTCAGATTTAAGCATAAAAAACATACCTTGAGTTGTGTTTTGTTTTATTCACATTTGTTTGAGTAATTAGTCTCTCTACATCTCCAGAGCTCAATGCTCTGTTCCACCTTGTGATGTCATGAGGTGGTAGTTTTCATGTTACCTGCTACACAGGAAAAAAGTGGAGCGTTAAATTTGAGTCTCAGAGAATCAATTTTAAAATTTTCTCAGGGTTTACATGAGTCCAATCTGTTCTAGAGTTAATTTAACATTTTTGGAAATGTTAATTAAGTGACACTGGACCAGAGTTCCTGTTTAACCCCGAAATTAAGAGTTAAATGGATAACACTTTGCAGGGTTATCATGATTTAGCTTAACAACACGCAAGGATGTTTTATTTTTACACTTTATTTTAGTTCATTTAAGATGAAATTATGTACTGGCTCAAACTGGTTTTCTCTCACAGGAGTTTGAAGTGGTGGGTGGTGCCAAATTAACACTAAGGGAAGTTGAATGAACACTTGTGGAAGCTGAATTAACTTCAGCCATATAAACTCTGGCAAACAACCCCAAATCAAACCCCCTTTTAACTTTCAAATAGTTAAAATAACACCTTTGGTCTTAAAAACAGCTCTGAACCTTTTACCTTAAATTCTGTAGAGATCAGAAATCCCAGGTCTGAAATGATCCAAATGACTCTAGTGAAGGTGTATAGAGTGTAAAAACACAGTGGAGCAGTGCACTACCACTTGACATCACAATGTGGAACATAGCTGTTTGTGTTTGAGAAAAGAACTCAGCCAAAATATGCAGGTTTGTGTGTTAAACATGTGTGAATCAAACACAACACAACTCCAGGTACATTATAGAGTAATATGGGCCCTACTATGAATAAATAAATATACATACTCTTACAGATTATTCGTTTTTCTTTATAAAGTATATTGCAAATGCCCAGAATGTTGTGACAAAAATAGAGAACTCCACACTGTCCTCATCTAATTATAAACATTTTATAGCATACAAACTTAGAAAGAGTCATCTGAGTCACAATATAAGTATAGAGATGAGAGCTGATTGCTGTTTGGTTCACCCTGACTCACTTTCCGTCTGAAAACTCTCTGCTAAAGCTGTGCCAGAGGTCAAACAATGTGAATACTAGCGTAGCAATGTGCCAAAGGTTTTTTTTTTTTTTTTAGAACTAAGAGGTAGATAAGATATATTCAAACGGCTTATTATGCAAAATTGAGTTTTCAGAGTTTTTAACCGTGCCATAGCAGTTTCTTTATTTTCAAGATGCCATTTTGCCGATCAACCCTCGTTTTCACTGCCACTGGCAGACGGCCATTGCTCTTTACTTAATTTGTTTGTTTTTTTGGATCAGCATCATGTAGTCATTTTGGTGTGAATGAAAAAAAAACTGCTACTCCCTGTGATATGCAGTTATCCATCAGAGTGGCCGACTCTATATACTGTGATATTTACTGTAACATGTGCTTCTATTGAGCACTGGTACCTTGACTTTCTTTTTCTCTTTTCTCAAGTCATTTTAGAAGAATATTGGGGTTTAAACTGAGCAAATTCTTACAATATATAACGGGTGTTGTAGATTATATCTAAATAGCAGGCTCAAGCACTGAGTTCTTTAATACCTAGAACTGATTTTATCCTTTGTATCAGGGACAGTGTTTGACCGTTGAATCTGCATAAATAAACATGAAGCCCTGCAGGAATTCTCTTTACATATGAATTACTAAATACAAAGACTTTGGAGTCAAACGGAAACGAAAAATGCCCTTTATAGTTTATGTTCAAAACAGGACGCTAACATTTGTAATCCGTCAACAATCAGTTTGGTCCACAGCCAATCCTCTGTCAGCATTTGGTTTGGAGAGGTTTTCAGCTCCAGTTTAATTCAATAACCACGTCGCTCATGCACCGCTCAGAACACAGGTAACATAACACGCTGTATAAGAACAACTCTTGACATGCTCTGACCCTCTCGCACTCACCACCACACGGCTCAATACATATTCACAACACAACACAACCGATGGGCTACATCCTGGTGAGCGCTCCCATAGAAATACATGTAAGGTCATAGGCTTTCATGTGGAAAGGCCCGCGTCTGGGGATCTAGCATTGGGGGAGATTTACATAACCAGGAGTCAGATATTATTTCAATAAGCCGAGCTGCTCTGAATTCACTACAGCAGCGTGACAAGAAATCCCATGTATACACAGCGTCGCTATGGACACTGTCAAACGCCTATAATAGAAGTGCTGAGTTAAGGACTAGCCAAGGAGGGTATATTTCATTTATCCACCTTGACTCCTGACACGTAGAGAGCGGGGAAGGGGGTGGATACTTGCTGCTCCCAGGTGAACCATAATCCCCTCTTTTACGATCTTTAATGTACATATAAATTGTTTGCTAGTTGCTCTCCTCACTCGGCTCTGACAGGGCGTCCTTACTGCGCATAACCTGAAGCAATTAACTTATTATGTTTGTTTTAATCTGAATATATCTCACTGCTCATCCAGAAATTCACGAGGCTTTGGGGGGGGAAGGAGCCGGAGCCATGAATGCAATGCAATCATCTAAGAATAAACACACGGTTGCACAGGCCAATTTACATAATGAACTAAAGAAAAAAAAAATACTTTGAGCTTGAAACCTGGAACAAATTGGAAGAGATATTTCTGTAGATGTGATTAGACCGAGCGGATAACTCTGAGAAACTGTACATTTAAACAGGATTATGAAAAAGCCGAAATATTTAAACAATAACTCTATATTGATCATGTCCCGTTAGCATCCAGAGATGTAACTGCAGCTCACAATTATGCTATGCCCTGCCTGCACCAGCGCTTCCATTAATTTCCTCATTGATTGGCTAGACACTCGGATCACCTAGCAAGATCTAAATCAGTCACTAATTAAAAGAGCAAGATGAAAAGGAGCAGACACGACAGGCCTGCAGGAGAGGAAGGTGGGACTCCCTGCTACATCCTCACACAATGAAGAGAGAGAAGAAGAATCTCTGTAAACACACACACACACACAGACAGATCTGACTCTATACGACCCAGTGGATTCAACTGGTGTGAGGGGTAGTTCATCTGAAGGTGCACTGTGTCATTTTTCTGCTGGGGATGTTCGTCCTAAAGCTGTAGTCAACTAACGCCATTGTTGGCTATCAAAAAAAAAGCCTGGTGCATAGTTTAGTCGACTAAAAGTGCATTTAAAGAATGTTTGTCCTAAAGCTGTAGTCGACTAACACTATTGTTGGCTATCAAAAAATGTGCCCTGTGCATAGTTTAGTGGACTAAAAGTGCATCTAAAAAAAATTACACTGTGCATCTAAAGGTGCACAGTGCATCTAAAGGTGCACTGTGTCATTTTTCTGCAGGGGGTGTTCGTCCTAAAGCTATAGTTAAAGCTGTAGTCGACTAACGCCATTGTTGGCTGTCAAAAAATTTGCCCCGTGCATAGTTTAGTCAACTAAAAGTGCATCTAAAGAAAAATTATACAGTGCATCAAAAGGTGCACTGTGTCATTTTTCTGCTGGGAGTGTTCGTCCTAAAGCTGTAGTCGACTAACGCCATTGTTGACTATCAAAAAATTTGCCCTGTGCATAGTTTAGTCGACTAAAAGGGAGCAATAAGTCTGCATCTTTTTAGTCTGCATCTAAAGGTGCGCGGTGCGTCTAAAGATGCACGGCGCGTCTAAAGGTGCAAGGCGCGTCCAAAGGTGCACGGCGCGTCTAAAGGTGCACGGCGCGTCTAAAGGTGCACGGCACGTCTAAAGGTGCGTTTAAAGGTGCACGGCGCGTCTAAAGGTGCACTGTGTCATTTTTCTGCAGGGGGTGTTTGTCCTAAAGCTGTAGTCGACTAACGCCATTGTTGACTATCAAAAAATTTGCCCTGTGCATAGTTTAGTCGACTAAAAGGGAGCAAAAAGTCTGCAACTGCATCTTTTTAGTCTGCATCTAAAGGTGCACAGTGCATCTAAAGGTGCACAATGCGTCTAAAACTGCACAGTGCGTGTGCACAGTGCGTCTAAAGGTGCACAATGCGTCTAAAAGTGCACAGTGCGTCTAAAGGTGCACTGTGTCATTTTTCTGCAGGGGGTGTTTGTCCTAAAGCTGTAGTCGACTAACGCCATTGCTGACTATCCAAAAATGTGCCCTGTGCATACTTTAGTCGACTAAAAGGGAGCAAAAAATATGAAAACTATCGCTATGATACAAAAATATATAGTGCGCTGTTAAGAAAAGTGTTACATTGCGCATTTGTATATAAAAATGCTGCACAATTCATTCCTAAACGTCCAGCTAACTCACTCCAAACCCTTTTATTTCCGCTGTCGTCCAAATGACTCCTTTATAATTGATCAAATAATTAAGATAAAATGCGGGTTGATTAAGACGCCGTCCACTGCCTAATGACTGAAGACCTATAGCTCCAGCTTGTCTCCATTGGAAGATATTATAGCTTTGCCTGAGATGTTCCACAGTGAATATGGAACGTATCTTGTGTTTATTCAGTTACAGAGACAACACCTTGAAAACATGCATTCTCACCGTGAGCGTGCTTCTCCACAGATTTAACAGATTAACAACCTTTTTTTCTCCATGTAAATTAATACTTTTAATGCTACACTGAGGAGGAAGGACATCCCCACAGAGACAAACATGTTCTCTACTGACCAATGCACTAACAAGAGCAATAAAATAACAAAAAACTGGAAAAACCAGCCATGCCAAACACAGCAAGAAACAAAAGCTCATCATGGACTGGGACAGTGCCAGGGTCATCCACGCTGAAAGCAACAAACACCAGCGGTGGATCAGAGAGGCCGTCGAGATCCACAAACAGGTCTGATGAGCGTAAACCATGACGGAGGAGCGTGCGCCTTATCACGCACATGGGAGGATGTCCTGGAGAAGGTGTTGGCTGCTTTGCTATGTTTTTGCCAGACAGTAGGGGAAGCTTACGCCCCCCTGTCTGGCAAAAAACTGTAAGCAACCTACAAAAAAATCACTACACAATCACGTGACGAGACAGAGGAAAGCTGTAGGAAGAGGTGAAAACAACAAACTTCTATCTGACAAGAATAGGAGAGGATAATTTATTTTTTGTCCCAACAAAAGGAAGCAAACAATATTTTTAAGCCATCAGAAATGCCAGAAGTGCATGTTAAGTGTCTCTGAATATGTTAATGGAGGAAATTAACAAGAAAAATTCGGAGCTAAACCTTGACCACAATTTTGATTCATTACTACAGCGACAAAGCGACAAACTGTGAAGTCAAATAGCGCAAAAACTTTGAATAACCAGTTTAATTCCAGCCACCTCTGCCGTGCCCTATATTAAAATACAGTATAAACTTCGCACATTACATCCAAGTGTACGGAATAAATACCCACTGCTATTCACAAGGTCACGCAGACACTTTGTATAAATGTGTTCTCAAAAAATATGCTAAAAATATTTTAACAGCAGTGGAGCCAGTCTCTCAGTCGCAAATACCACGTGTCGCTTAAACAGAAGTCAAACCAGATCCTGTCTCCTTAAGAAGTAACACTGCATAACAATGTGCACTGCAAAAAAAGGAGCTGGAGCTGGAGGACAGGCCTGATTTTACTGGTGGAATTTGCTGTAAAACTGTCAGATTGCAGATGCTTTGACCTGGTTTATGGTCGATATCTCTGGAATTACTGGGCCTATTCACAGGAAATAGAAGATTTTTATTGAAACTCTTCCCTGTGCGCATAAATAAACAAAAGTCAGATTATTTATTCACAATGTCCTCAAAAAACCGTGTCAGTGTTCAAATCCAAAAACATTCTTGTCAGTTGAAATTACTTTAAGACATAAGATTATTAAGATGACACATTTTTGTAGCCAATCCCAAATAAATATTGATAAGATTCAACATTTGTGGATCATATTTTTGTATATTTCTTTTATAAACAGAAAATCTTCTTCCGTCAAAATATTTTAGAACACAAACGCAGTATAGTTGAAATTACTTCATTTCAGATTTAATTTTAGTGATTTGAGTTGTTCAGACGTAATGACCCGGTGAACCTAGACCATCTGAGTTGTTTCAAGATGTTTCTGACAAAGCTGTTCACACTTGCACACTCCAAAAAACTGGGACTCAACCAGGACTAGAGCGAGACCAAACCAGTTTTACATCAGGACTAAATCAGGATAAAACCAGGACCAAACAAGGACAAGTGTGAATGCATCAAGTCAATACTGCATCTTATTTCAAGCTTGGTTATTTTTTGCCAGATCAAATCTAAAGGCTTATCTGATTCAGAAACTTATTTAATAATTTGAAGATGCACTGTGCAATTTATCAAATCCTAATAGAATTGAAATCTAAATGATTCAAGTTGTCAATGATAAGCTGTGGTCATTTTTCAAACAGAGGTCTACAGCCAGTCCTCTGTAAAAGTAAGTGCTTCAGACTGTAGAAGAATCATTTGTATTATTTCTTGGCACTGATTTAAAGTGATTAAAAGTATGTTCATGAAATTAAGATCGAATACCATTTTTATTTGTTAAGAGCATTTACTGTATCTACAGTCAGTACAAGAGAAGAAATTACAGCTCTAACCCACTATTTTCTGGCAAAGGATCTGTTGGCAGTTTCTTTTCAGGTAGATTAAGTTATTGTATTGTCTGGAATGTTCCAGAGCTGTCATTAAAGTTGTCTATCTCCATGGCAACAGGCTGGTGACACCACCAGGGCAAGTTTCAGGTCATTTCAGTGGAGAAGTGACCAAATCCTCGTAAGAATGCATGTTTTTGACCAATGAAACATATGCAAGGACAGACAGACAGAGACAGAGTTAATACTGTGCAACTTTAAAGGTAAAGCAATTACATCCCCATGGTGACAAGCACAAAAAGTTACGTAGTGCACTTTAATAAAAACTGAACTGGTGTAATTTGAACCCGCTCCATATTCATTTTTTACAGTGTGTGAATGTGGCTTCACAGCACATCTGGCTTCTCTCTCTCGTGCAGAGGTGCGAGGAACACTGGTGTCACCCTGTGCTAAAAACACTGCAGGATCAGGCCAGCACAGGAAATAATGCACCGCGTGACTGGGAGGAAGAGGAAGAGGGGATGAGGAGAAGAGCAGAGGAAGAGGAGAGGAAGGAGGGGAGGGTGAGGTGCAGAAGAGGAGGACGAGAAGGACAGGAGAGGAAGAAGAGACAAAGAGGAGAGGAAAAGGCAGAGGAGACTTTGACTTTTAACACTAGATTTATGTCACTTTAAAAATATGCGTCCCAGCTGGTCATATGATCCAGCCCCTCACAGCACCACAGATGTACGACTACCTGCCCCTCACACTGGGCTGGACTACCTGCCCCTCACACTGGGCCTGGACTACCTGCCCCTCACACTGGGCCTGGACTACCTGCCCCTCACACTGGGCTGGACTACCTGCCCCTCACACTGGGCCTGGACCTGCCCCTCACACTGGGCCTGGACTACCTGCCCCTCACACTGGGCCTGGACCTGCCCCTCACACTGGGCCTCTACCTGCCCCTCACACTGGGCTGGACTACCTGCCCCTCACACTGGGCCTGGACCTGCCCCTCACACTGGGCCTGGACTATCTGCCCCTCACACTGGGGCCGGACCTGCTCCTCCCTCACTGCCCCAGGTCCACACTGCCCCTAAGTCCTCCACCTGCCCCACCAGGACACTGCACTAGAACTCCACTTTGAGTCATGCCCACAGGAGTCTGTTTAGGAGAGGACAAGGGGAGGAAGAGGAGGAGGAAGAGGAGAGGAGGATGAGAGTAGGACAGGAAGAGGAGAGAAGGAAGAGGAGAGGGACAGGCGTGGAAGAGGAGATGAAAACGAGAGGAAGAGATGAGGAAAAGGAGAGGAGACAAAGAAGAAAGAAAGGAAAGAGGAGGAAGAGAGTTAGATAAAGAAAAGAGGAGAGCATGAGAAAGAAGAGAGGAGGCGTAGAGGAGAACAAACACAGGAAGAAGAGAGGGAGATGAGTGAAGAGGAGACACAGAAGAGAGGAACGTGGGAAGAAATGGGGGAGGAAGAGGAAAGAGAGTTAGATAAAGAAAAGAGGAGAGGAGGCGTAGAAAAGAACAAACACAGGAAGAGGAGAGGGAGAAGAGAGGGAGATGGGAAGAAAAGGAGAGAAAGAGGAGACGATGAAGAGAGGAAGAAGAGAGGAGGACAGGAAGAGGAGAGACAGAGGAAAGGAAGAGGGGAGGAAAAAGCGAGGTAAAGGGAATGAAGAGGACAGGCAGAAGACAGGAATGTGGGAAGAAATTGAGGAGGAAAAAGAGAGGAAGAGGAGAGGAAAAGAAGACGAAGAGGAGACAATGAAGAGAGGAGGAGAAAAGGAAGAGGAGAAGTGTAGAGGAGAAGGAGGACAGGAAGAGGAGAGACAGAGGAAAGGAAGAGGGGAGGAAAAAGAGAAGAAGAGGAAGAGGGGAGGAAAAAGAGGAATGTGGGAAGAAAGGCAAGAGACAAGGAGAGGAAAAGAAGAGGAGACAATGAAGAAAGGAAGTGGGGAGGGGGAGACGTAAAGGAAAGGAAAAGGAAGAGTAGAGGAGGGAGGAGGACGAGGACAGGAAGTGACAGAGGAGAGGAAGAGGAGAGGAAAAAGAGGAATGTGGAAAGAAAGGGAGGAGGAAAAACAGGACAAGGAGAGGAAAAGAAGAGGAGACAATGAAGAAAGGAAGTGGGGAGGGGGAGACGTGAAGAGGAGAGAGGAGGACGAGGACAGGAGGAGGAGTGACAGAGGAGAGGAAGAGGACAGGAAAAGAAGACAAAGAAGAGACAATGAAGAGAGGAGGAGAAAAGGAAGAGGAGAAGTGTAGAGGAGAAGGAGGACAGGAAGAGGAGAGACAGAGGAAAGGAAGAGGGGAGGAAAAAGAGAGGAAGAGGAGAGGAAAAGAAGAGGAGAGAGAGAAGAAAGGAAGTGGGGAGAGGGAGATGTGAAGAGGAGAAGAGGAGAGGAGAGAGGAGGACGAGGACAGGAGGAGGAGGGACAGAGGAGAGGAAGAGGGGAGGAAAAAGAGAGGAAGAGGAGAGGAAAAGAAGAGGAGAGAGAGAAGAAAGGAAGTGGGGAGAGGGAGATGTGAAGAGGAGAAGAGGAGAGGAGAGAGGAGGACGAGGACAGGAGGAGGAGGGACAGAGGAGAGGAAGAGGGGAGGAAAAAGAGAGGAAGAGGAGAGGAAAAGAAGAGGAGAGAGAGAAGAAAGGAAGTGGGGAGAGGGAGATGTGAAGAGGAGAAGAGGAGAGGAGAGAGGAGGACGAGGACAGGAGGAGGAGGGACAGAGGAGAGGAAGAGGGGAGGAAAAAGAGGAATGTGGGAAGAAAGGCAAGAGACAAGGAGAGGAAAAGAAGAGGAGACAGTGAAGAAAGGAAGTGGGGAGAGGGAGATGTGAAGAGGAGAAGAGTAGAGGAGAGAGGAGGACAGGAAGAGGAGAGACAGGAAAGGAAGAGGGGAGGAAAAAGAGAGGAATGTGGGAAGAAAGGCAAGAGACAAGGAGAGGAAAAGAAGAGGAGAGAGAGAAGAAAGGAAGTGGGGAGGGGAGACATGAAGAGGAGAGAGGAGGACGAGAACAGGAAGAGGAGTGACAGAGGAGAGAAGAGTAGAGGAGAGAGGAGGACAGGAAGAGGAGAGACAGGAAAGGAAGAGGGGAGGAAAAAGAGAGGAATGTGGGAAGAAAGAGACTAGGAAAAACAGTACAAGGAGAGGAAAAGAGGAGGAGACAATGAAGAGAGGAGGAGAAAAGGAAGAGGAGAAGAGTAGAGGAAGAGGAGAGAAAGAGGAAAGGAAGAGGAGAGGAAAAAGAGGAATGTGGGAAGAAAGGGAGGAGGAAAAACAGAGGACAAGGAGAGGAAAAGAAGAGGAGACGATGAAGAAAGGAAGTGGGGAGAGGGAGATGTGAAGAGGAGAAGAGTAGAGGAGAGAGGAGGACAGGAAGAGGAGAGACAGGAAAGGAAGAGAGGAAGAGGGGAGGAAAAAGAGGAATGTGGGAAGAAAGGCAAGAGGCAAGGAGAGGAAAAGAAGAGGAGACAATGAAGAAAGGAAGTGGGGAGGGGGAGACGTAAAGGAAAGGAAAAGGAAGAGTAGAGGAGGGAGGAGGACGAGGACAGGAAGTGACAGAGGAGAGGAAGAGGAGAGGAGAAGGGGGAGAGAAAAAACGAGGAGAGGAGGAGTTTAAGCCCAAAGAGTAGATTAGAGAGGTGCTGCTGGGTAATGAGAGGATGTCAAGACCCCCATTGTCATGTCTGCACACGACTCCCAACAGCAATAATCCAAAAATCCATGTTTTTGGCGTAACAAATGAAAGTATCTCATCAATTCTGCTCATTATAATAAGTATGAATGGGGCTCATTTGACTTGGTAACACAATGCAATTAGATAATAACATAATAAAGCTTGTTCCTTGGCGTTAATTTGCACTGTCTAACTGTCTCATGCCTGAATGCCCCCAAGTCACACTGGCTGCTTTTCCTTTGTCAGCGCGGCACGAGTACAGCAGTATCATTGTGTCTGCGTATTGTCACGTACAGGCCGCCGTAAACCGACATCGGCGCGTAAGACCTCGAACCACAAGGTCACCGGTCGTCCTGCTCATCGGCCGGTCCCATCTTCCCCGAGACACACACGCTCCCGCCAGGCATCGATTTCCCCGCTATTCCTTATCAACGCTAAGTGCAAAATACGCTAACGGCCGCCTCCGCACGTGTGTTTTTAACAGAGAATCCGCCACGTCGTTAGCTAAATGGCGTTTTTTACTTCGCAAGGCCGGCTACGGGGAAGGAGCCGTCGCTTATTGGGTTTGATTGAAACTTGTGTTAAATAATTGAAAAGCGAGCATCCACTTCCTAATAACCTGCCGAGGGATTAAAGAAAGCTGAGATTCAAAAAATGTCCACTTGGAATAATAGAAGCTTACAACCTGAATGGAGAACAAATTAAGCACGTCCCTGAGTCGGAGCAGCTGTAGCGCCGTTCTGTCTGTTTCATTGAGGAGAAGGTTTTGAAACTCGCGAGACAAAGAAGTATTTGTGCGGAGAAGCGCACAATGGTCGGCTCTAAACTGACATTTTGGCACATTTTGTCGCGTTCACGTTTGAGAATTTGATTGTCATAATTTCAGATGTGCAGTGTAGAGACTTTTTTTGAGATTTGAGATCCACAAACGTTCAACCTTTTTATTTGTTGAGGCTCCACAAACTTAAATTAATCTTATGGTTTAAATGAAATTAAAGGTGCAACTTCTGGCAAATGCTTCTCTTCTCATCTGGAATGTTTCACAGTATAGTA
>JACN01023348.1:0-15174 GCA_000787155.1 Scartelaos histophorus | reverse complement strand
TTTGTTGAAATTTTGTTGATGCGACTTTATTCCAAGAACGCTCTATAGTCCGGAAATTACAGTAATATGGGCCCTTTAGTTTTGCTACATTTTGGTGTCATTCAAATTTATGTAGGTATTACTTTCTACACAACTTTACATTCACTTATTTTTCTTTGCAATACTTTTTACAAATACTTCTACTTCATGTCTTTATTAACATAACACCACTTTCCACAGTTTTTGTCTTTGTAGTCACAAACAATAGTCAAATTGTTGAGGCAATCTGAAAACGAGTATACAGCATTTTCTTTTCTGTGGTCCTTTCTTCAAACACCAATGAAAGCCACTGTCATTATGCAAAACAGGCCACTAAGAGAGGGATACTGCTTCTACTGAGTCTGTTTTTGTACATTTGTCCTTTTTGTTGTGTTGGCGTGGTGAGCATCTCAAATACAAAACAATTTATCCAAGAGCGTTTTACCTATCACCTCACCTTGGCTTTGGCTCTGTCCAGACAGCACAGTCACCACCTCTGCGAATGGACGCTAAACGCTCCTAAATCGTCTTTGACAAGGAAACGAGCAGATTCACGACACAAAACAACCCTGGTCAGCCGATAAAAGGATTTCACATCGCTGCATTATGAAAACAAGAATGACAAGGAAATATGGTGTCATCAATTTACACCGGCATTTACACTGGCCTGGTTTATGGTTTGGTATCATTCAGGGATTTACAAACAGTTAGACCAGTGGCTCCTTTTTACTGGTCTAACTTTTTACACCAAGGACCATCAAAGAGGCTTTCCAACATCACCATATCTAAATCAAGTATAGGCCTCTATATACAGTATATATACTATTTAGTGACATCACACTGGGGGTGTTCTACATGTACTGTATTTTTCGGGCTATAAAGTGCACCGGATTATAAGGCGCAGTATCAAATAATACGTCAATTGCTGTCATTGTCTACACATAAAGCGCATCGGATTATAAGGTGCAGGGGTTATAACTCGTGCGCACGTATTAGGTGCAGGGGTTATAACTCGTGCGCACGTATTAGTATCTTGTGCACATGCCTTATAATTCGTTCCCACGCTTATTATTTTATATTCACCACGTCCCTTCTACGACTCCGTACAGTCGCCCTATATGTCGATTTTGTTGATTTTTGCGAAAATGTAATGATTTTAGATGCGCCTTATAGTCTGAAAAATACGGTATGTCTAATGATGGAAAGTTTCAGAGTTACCATGGCGACAGAATGCATACATTTGCAAACACTGTTAAAATAAAGTTTTAAGATGGTCTGAAAACTCAAGAAAAAAAAAAAAAGCATCTGAACAGTATATTTTCAGGAGCATGTGATAAATACGAGCATTTGTGGTGCTATTTAGCTGTCTGATTTTCAACCAAAATGTGAGAGTTACTAATTGAGAAACTGTTTTATGTGAGACTTGTTTAAGAGCTCATCTGTTTTAGCTCCAACTAAATTAAATATTTCTGGTCAGATTGCATAAAACTCAGATTAAAGTCTAACAAAGCCTCAGACAGAGCAGAGTCTCTTGTTAGCATTACACCAGCTTCTGCAGGACAGGTGTGTGAAAGTAAAACAGCCCCCTCGTCTTGGTTTATTGTCCCACAGACACATTCCATATCTCTATTATCTCCTTCATCCACCATTGTCAAAACTGTCAGATAAGAACAACTTAATCTGAAAAAGAGTCTCTTTGATTAAATTATCAGAGGACCAAGGGCACCGTATTGGACTTTCTCCAAATGTCAATGTTGCCACTTCCACTTTTGCAATTTGTTTTAAATTGTTAATCGCTATGGCAATGGTCCTAATGTTTCATCATTCTGAAACCCTTAGAAGCGCTAATGAATCTTTTGCATTGTAGGCATTTCTGCAAACACAAATGTACATTTATCATTGCAGTTATCAAAGAATAATCTGGCTAGTCCGTTGCAACTCTAAAACAGCTATTTATTTGTCGCGTCAACACTCCCCTATGTATTTTATGTCTTTAGGTCTACAGCTCTATTAGTGTCTGGGCTAGGGCTGTACTCTCCTTCCATTATCAGCACAACTCCACAAGTAAAAGTGCCCACTGACTTACGAGACCTGCTTTGTTCCCACTCATTTCAATAATAGATTAGGGGATAAATCAGAGCTGAGTTTTGTGTAATTCTGCATTTGTCTGATGGTGGAAGAGCCAGAGGAGAATGGATTCATGTAGCCTTTATGTCATACTACAAAAAAAGGCACTGGGATAATGTAAGCATGCAGAGGATAAAATTGTTTCATTGTTTAAATACCTGTTATTTACTGTATTTGAAAAAGAAAACTGGACAAATCAATTTTTTACTTTCCTGCAGTCCGATTTTGTTCCTGATTTTTGTATTTTTTAACCACGTAATCATTCTAATTATTCACTACTAAGAGCTGTATGGGGCCAGACTCATTTAAAACTTTATTAGTGAATCTTAGCTCCTACTTTTAATGCAACTTTTACATATTTTCTACATTATTGCAACTATTTCTTTAACTACCACAACATCCTGACCCATGATGAACTTTTTGCTCCAATAGTCACTCCAATAGAAATATTAATGGATTTCAAATTGCTGATTTCTGCCTAAAAGCCCACAAGAGTCAATTTTGGATTATAATTTCATGAGTGTAGCAATGGATTTAGTTATTTGATCGTAAGAAGGACTCGGTTAAGAATAGTGTTCTGTACTTCGAAATCCATGGATTCATTTGTCTTTAAATTTTTTACCTGACCCACTGTGAACCTAGTGAAATATTTGGATCACCTAAATAATAAATGCCTCAAGTGAACGCACCAAGTTACTTCCTGTGTTGTTATCGCTTCATAACAAACAAAAAAGAACTCATCCCTCTCGGTCCCTCATCTGACAGTCGAGCCCTGTCCATCCTCCCCATTAATACGTTTATAGAGAAAGGCTTCATTGATTCTGAGTTATTAAAAGTCCCAAAGCTGGCCCTGTATGGACTGTTAAGCAGGATGCCCCTCCCTCCCCTGCTTGGCTCTGCTCATTTAGGCTGTTTGCATCAATATTGATCAGGTTTGATATTCCCAAAGACGCTTGTGTCCACGGAGCTGCACTGTAACTCATCGCTCACCACGTGTCAATTACTGCGGCAGCCAGCAGCACTCTGTCCTAATGAAAGGAGACAGCTGGAGACTGGGCATCTACGCACATGCCCGGTGGAAATTTAGCCCCGCCAAGCTTAACCCGTGGTAAACAGTAGTAAAGAGAGCGTTTACGATTACTACGCTACCGATGATTCAGAGGAACGTCGCACTGGGGGTTTTCCTCGTGTAGTTATCACGTCGACCCAATGGGAACATTTGCAAGCACTGCCCAAAAAGTTTGAAACCACAAAATGGATTTAAACCGCACGTTTTCAGGAGTCTGTGATCAATACAAGCGCTCATGGACAAACTGAAAAACAAAAGGTTAATTCTAGCTCGCTTGTAAAGTCATTTTAGGTATGAGAAATTTTTTCAAAGAATCCATATTATTATTATTTTTTTCTTATATTGGTTCCTCATCACAAACCTGGAGTTATATTTAGTTTCATTCACACATTTTTAACACGTTTTAATTTGATCCATATTTTAAAGGTCCTTGACTCTTTTGAGCTTTAAGACGAGTTAGGGCCAATCTCATTTTGAATTTCTTGAACCTTGAAACTGAACAGCAAGGGTTAGAGGTTGAAAGTCAAACTCTACGAACTGGAACGCCCCTTCAGCAGTCACGTACGTCATCAGTGGTCTCCGGCAGCTTTTACATAAGCAAACGCGAAGACCTTTTGCCGATGATGCACAAGGCATTCATGGAAATTGCTCATGCCTCTGAAAAATTTTAGTTTGGAGGGGTATATAGGCCACTTACCACTTTTTTCATACCCTTCTGCCTTAACAGGACCTGGGACACTCATACCCCCACACTGAAATGCACAAAACTAAATTAATTTACCCATGTTTGATTAATCTTTTACAATTATTTTGTCTACATCTGCAGAGCTCAAAATGCAGTAGTAGTTCTACATTTTAACATTAGTTCAATAGAAAGTGGCAATTGCAGGGTTGAAACTATCCAAACAATTCTAGTGAAAGCGTAGAGACTTTAAAAACACAGTGAAGCACTTCCTGTATTGTATTGTAGTGAGCCCCCTTGTGGACAAACATTTGTATATACCAGAGGTTCATAGGATTTCGATGAACCGTCTCCGTCTATCATCCCACAATCTCAAAATAGAAACTGGTCGCTGGTCCAGGATCCCGAGGAATCGTAGGACCTGTATGTGTGGGATGGACATTCAAACTGAAGAACATGTGCTATTAAAATGTGAACTCTCTCAATTTATTAGAAGAGCATATCCACAAATTACTGACAATGCCAGAACAATAGTTGATTTACTTGAAATGGATGATAGAGCTGCGGTGGCGCAGTTCTGCTACAGAATTGTTCAAATTTCATGGACATAATTATACATGTATACATATATGTTGAAATACTTCACCCTGTTTACTCATGCCATAGATTGCACTATGCATGAAATATTATGTCAATAAACTATCTATCTATCTATTACCGCAGGACATCTCAATGTGGAATGATGTGTTTTCGGTTTGAGGGAAGAACCTTGGGTCCTTTACTAAAATGTGTTGGGTGCAGGTTGCCTTAACACCTTTTTCTGTTCCTTCTTCTTGCATTTAACAACACACTATAAATAATTTCATAATAAGACACATATAATGAACCACCTGAGTCCACATACACAGGTCTCATATTATTTAACACTTGGGAGTAAAGTGTCAAGGTCCTATTTGGACTCCAGCGAAGAGTTAATTAAAATCCAAGATTAATTCACTGTTTGTACAAATGTGATACTATTTTTACCAAAACCATCACATTTATTTTGCTTCTCATAAATGCAATCTGCAGTCGCTTTCCTGGCGAAATGGAAAAGTTGTAAAATAAATGAAAGACCTCCAGAACCAGCGCGTCCTAAATGAGTTTTATTAAATATCAATATGCACATCTAAATGAGCATGAGGCATAACATTTTAAAACTTCAAACCAAACCAAGTGGGTTTCCGATGCTTGTTACTGCCTCGAAGGTTGCATTTGGAGATTTTTTGATTAAACACATTACAATCTTTGGTGCTGTTAGGTTAGAATACATACAGGCTGAGAAATTGCTCGCCTGGAGGTGTCTTTTTGAAACATACAGAATTATGAATAATGCCTTTTCAGAAACAGAAACCTGAAATGACTCCAGTGAAAAAGGAAATAAAACCTTAAGAATTTACATTTAATATGTTTTTATTTAATTTATGAGACTGACATACTACTCAAATAATAGTGATGGGTATATCTGAAGTACTTAAAGAAGACATTGTGCTGCTATAGAGTTTTTCGTATATAATCTATGACTCCTGTGGATTATTATGTTAGAATTTGAACATTTTAACCACAATATTGATCTTAAACAACTTCACAAAAGAAAGAAAACCACTGACTTCCACATTAAAAAACTACAATTCCCAATAGGAGCTGATTTCACTGTAAACGTCATCACAACTAAGACTTTTTTTGACCCTGTAAGGAAGTTTGACCTCTGCATTTGACCCATCCTTCAATGTCTGGGCCTGTCAACACCCATTTTCAGATCTTAAGCTAAAAGCTTGAACTTGGCCGGAGGATTTCACCTGTTGTGTTGATTTGACCTCATGTTGTGTGTTGATGGGAGGAACCGGAGAGCCCGAGGAAACCCAACCAGACACAGAGAGAAATAACTCATAGAAATCCTCGTGAGTCAAACGCAGAAGCCGCTTACTGTGAAGCAAGAGATTTAAGAAAAAATAGAAACAACTTATTTTCAGGAGCTTGCCATGAATACAGGCAATTGTTGTGTTTAGGTGGTCGATTTTCAACAAAAAGGTGAGCATGACTAACTGAAAAACTGCAGGCTAATGCTATCTTGTGACTTTAATTTATTTAATTCATTTTAACCTGACAAATCAGCTCTCTGGTCACATTATGTTAGAAACTCGAATTAAGACTAATTAATTTAAAAAACAATATCTAGGTAAGTTAAAATGACTTAATTTAAGAAGATTTTACTTTATTTGAGTAGATTAAACATGACAAGTGAAATGATCTAACAAAGGAACAAGTGTGATTTTCTTAATTCCAGCAACATTTGATTTTGTTTCTTATTTTAAGTGCACGATAACAATATATTTTTATTTTTTAAGAACAAAAAGTCTCGTTCCACTGGCAGATCATTTACTTGTCAAGTGAGATTTACTCAAATCATGATAAAATGTTCTTAATTCAAGACATCTTAACATGGAGAGATTTTGCTTTTTTTTGTAGTGTAACAGGGCTTCAGACAGAATAGTGCTTCCAGTTAGCATCTCACACCTCAGGAATGTTGGTGACATCAGCTGGAAAGTATCAGTAGCTGCAGAATGTAGAAGTACCAATATGTAAAAGTGTTTGAGTGGCAATGTTTTGATATAAAATATTTATTTGGTAGTAAGTGGTTGCAGTGACTGATAGTTATAGGGTAGCAGCAGAAGTCGTGATATTTTCATGTGGTAAAATATGGAATTAACACTTTTTTTTTCATATTTGACCCTCTTCTTCTGCCTTTTAATAGCTTCTCTCAGTGGCAGTACGCTTGACACTTGAAACGAACAGGATTATTTTACATCCAGGAAGTATCGTACATTCAAAGAAATCAGCATTCATCCAAAATAGATAAAAGTAGTGCTCTTTCCCCTGTACATATTATTATCTGACATTTTAATGGTGCGACGATGCAGGTTGAGAAAAACACTGAGTCGCTTTACGGATGGGGAATTAAGCTCAGCTCTATTAGACTGCGAGCCCCCGAAGTATGTGCAATCACGACGTGTGAAAGCAGTTATTATTACAATTTGGCCTGATGAGCTATTAACACATGTCAATAGAGATGATTGCAGAGATGCGCATTTCCTCACCACCTGCTGCATTTGATTAAGCACAAAATAACATCCGAAAACTTCAAATAAAACGTCGTAATTCAAGAAACTTTTTTATCAAAACAGGTACAATGTATGCGGATGTGTCTCCCATTAATGAGTGTGAAATGGTTTGAGTTTTAATGAAGCTATTTTCTGCACATCCGATGCTACTGCGCTTGGTGATGATGAGGTGTCATGCATGAACTAGGTGATTAACTTGAAGAGGATGCCATTTGAAGTACACGCGCCCGGACTGTGCGCCGTCGTGTTTCATCTTAGATTTAAAAGGCATTATCTTGGATGATAGTGAAATGAAAGCCAATTTGCACCGAGGCAATGGGGCTTGGTCATTGCAGACGAAAAAAATATAGATTATTTTCAGTAAATGACTCGTTTGAAGAGCCTTTGTGTGTATGGTGCATGCAGTGCTGGAAGGTTATGATGTACAAGTAATGTACTGTCAAAAGTGAGATTTTTAGGTATCTGTACTTTATTTAAATGTGTGTACCAGATTTTATTGCTTTGTCTTGAATGTTTCACACTGTGGTATTAAACTGTTCTTCAAGAAACCAAACCAGACCAAGTTACACGTCAGATCTGTGGAGAGGAAACTCTGCTCACTGTCAGAGTGCCACTTTTTTGAGCTATAAGACCACCTGAAATTGCGTAAATGTAAAGTAGGACTTTTAATGACATACTGTGGAACATTCCAGGCTAAGCAGTGACATGTCTATAGAAACAAACAGGTGATGACCCCAACCAAAAAGTTACACAGTGCAGCTTTTAAGTAAATTTGGTAGTGAGTATTTTTTACTTTTACTTCACCACATTGGAGAGGAGGTATTTGTGAGTAATAGAAAAGTAAAAAGTACTTTTTATATGATTTTAGGTTTGTTTGTTTTTTCCCTGTCTGTGACAACATCCTGACTGAAACTTAAATTCAGAAGCTTTAAAGTATTCAAAAGTGAGTACTTCATCCACCATTGTGTGCATGTGAAGGACACAGAGGTCTGTGGATAGCATGTATATGTATACACATGATGTTTCCTATGGATCAGATTGGCGCATCATATTAAATAAACTAACCCACATACAGTATGTTCCATTACTGCACTTAGGCTCCATTAAGTATAAAAAACAAGCCAAGAGGGCTTGTACAGGTTAGTTCACTGTGTGGACTTTTAATAGACACTATAAAAGGATATGTACTGTATGTAGATAGAGTATTCATGCCATTATGACCTGCAGCCTAATTTACTAAATGTCAGTCTCCTATTGGAAGGGACTCAGACAGGAGCAAAAAAGATCTTAAAATGATAATAGAGCAAAATGAAATTATGTTTTATAAGAAAAACATGTGGGTAACCCTGCTTTACATTTCAATTATTACTTTGGGTGTTTGTGGATGGTATGACATGGTGTATGTAAATATCTCTGCCTATGTGACCAGTATAGATTCATGTATTCAGTGTCAATGTGTTATATTAGAGGACTTAGAAAGGACAGCGACAAACCTGGTCAAATGGTCCTATTTTTCCACCTTCAGGGCACTCAAAAGGCTTTACAGTAAAGAACCACTCATATGTTGACACAGGCAGCAAGGGAGGTTAAGTGTCTTGCCCAAAGCCACAACAAGAGCTTTCACCTGAGGGTGCTGGAATCAGACTGCCAACCTGTGGGTGAATGGATCTGTCTGGTCTACCAATTATGTTTATATTGGTTCATGATAACTATATGTCTTATAGCTATTTTATTTGAATAGATTACCTCAATATACCATCTATAGTCTGTGGCACGTGCAGCGGTACTTATGTTATACTCAACGTTTTCTATTATTTCACAAACAGGGAAATGTGGTGGTATTGCTTATATTTCAGTTCCGCCAGATCTGAAACTAATTGCGATTGGCTGTTTAATCCAGTTTTCACTCAATAAAGCAGATCTGGTCACAAAGTGTTGCTTTTACAATATACTGTATGGAGAGAAAACAAAATGTGCTTATTTACTCATTTATAACAAAAGAGTGATATTTTTTTATTTTTTTATTTTTTTGCTTTGTACCGCTGAGGGCTTGAAACCGAGTTCATTGTAGATAAGATCCCCTGTCACTGTCTGATCCCTCTGTCCATTATTTTTATGTTCTTACAACACACTCTATCTGTGCTCCAAGATAAACAAGAAACAAAAGCGTCCACTGAGAGCTATCTGGTCTAAGCTGCAGTAGCCATCACTGTCCAACGCTGTTAACAAAAGTCAGCCAAATACGTGGATAGATTTTATGCCAAGATTCAGACAAGACAATTGATCAGCCCAGTGCACAGACAATTACTTTGACTAATATGAATTCAAACCACACTGGAGTTGACATTTTTACAGGCGGCCAAAGCTGGTGGAAAGCGGCATTGAAAATCATGAGTTTTTATTAAGTTTTCTAAATAGGATTTCCACTTTGTGACAAGCTACTATAGGGAAGTCTCTGCTTTTGTTCAAATACGGTCAATACAAAACTAGCAGAGGAAGGCCAAGAACAAGTTTAACAAATTCTTTGACTGTCCTGGGTGGAGAACTTTTGTGGAGGATCCCATAAGCACACTCAAACTGACCTTCAGCATGGTTCAGTGGAGCAGAGAGCGAAGACTTGTGCAAACTATTCACTCTGAGCTGTAAAATAGTCTACAAAAGGATTTCTGTAATAAAAAGGGAGAGGAAATTATGACTTATTTTGTTCAAGTGTGGCAAAAAATGACTGTTTGTTCAAAATAGTAGTTTCCAAGGAGATGTGAATGTTTTCCAAATTAAGAAAATTATATATAGAAGACCCATCAATTACAACAATAACTTCGACTGGGTTGTTTATTCATGTTTTTTTTATTTATCCATAAAGAAGTGGACTAAGAGAGTGTGCCATAGATTCATCTCCAGTCAAATGAAGCTCATGGGGCTAGCGGTTATAGAGGCAACTTTGAAGCCGAGATCCATATAACAGCAGAATCATGTAGAGCAGGTTCATACAAATGTTTTAAGATTTTAAGACCAAAATGATCTATTGTTTCAGAAATAAGAAAAAATGAACTGCTGACATTGTGATTAGCAATTTAAAACAACATATTGATTTACTGTTTTGTACAGGAATCATTGGAAAAATGTTGCATATAATGACATGCTGAAATATGTGGCATTTTGAGGCGTGTTTCCAGTTCAAAAATATTGCATTTTGTTTTAAATTGTTAAACGATATAATAATGTTTTATCCTTCTGCAACCCATGGACACCTGATGATCCTTTGACCAAAATGTAAATCACTAGTTTGAAATGATGAAAAGATCTATGTGTTATCTTTTTTCATCTTGTTCCTACCTTTAAAGGCATCGTCCTGTCAAACCAATGGAGCCTTTCACCTGGATCACTATATCTTCTCTGACAAAGGCGTTATCACAAATTGTCGATGTGACTTTAGCTGACAGCCATCAGGGGCCTGCTGCTCGGTGCTCCTGAATGGTCTTTTCCAAGTGCTGGAGGTTAGAGCCACATGTGCACTGGACTGAAACAGCTGCCCAGTCTCAGACCTCAGTCTCATAAGTGAGACCGAGCTCTATTAGCTTGATAATCAAGTCAAATAAATAATGTAAGGTGATTTGTCTTTGTTTCAGGCTGTTTTATAACCATGTTTATAAGATGTGTATCCGATTCGCAGTTATTCTTCATTTCTCTTATGCATCCTAAGCATCTGTTGACCATGGTGAGTTTAAGTGCGTTTCACAACTTTCAGAGGACAGAGCAGAGTTTTGTGGTTATAGTAACAATAAATACTTATGACTTATGACTTATTTTGACCTCAAGAGCTGCTTCTACAATATATCTGTACTGATGCAAACTTTGCTCAGATATATCAGAATAAATCAGGCCCTTTAAATCACTTGGATGTAGTTTGGAGTTAGATTGTATATTTGTCATTTGTCAAGTCCATTGTTGTGGATCCCATTTTGATGAGTGAAGGTTTACACAGACGTCTTGTCTTCTGTTTCATGGCATACATACAGGAGGATCCTGTGTAACAGACTCTGTCGTCCAAGCCAACCTCATCTGCTTTATTTTTCCAAAAGTGTATTCTTAGCTCTATCCAATATTTTATATTCATCAAAACCACAAAAACACAATGACTGATCTGAAAACCATATTCAAACTCTTTTATCTCCTTATTTAACAGTTTATAATTCTCTGTATTTTCCACTTATTGAGCTTGAGCCTGCAGTATAGTCATAATCTATGATACCCATGACTCGTTATAATTTGCAAATCATAATAATAATTTTAAATTACTAAATAATAGAAAAAAGTCAACAGCAAAGAGTCTGCAACCACGATGTATAGCTGCAGATCACACTAGCGAGTAGCCAGCTAAATGCAATTCTGTCGAATCCTATACATATCATAGATTGAGAAAGTAAAACTGAAGAGAACAGTAACTATAGAGCAGTGGGTGTTCCCCGGTGAGAGTGAAAATGGGGATGGATATGCAATATGGCATCTTGAAAATAAGCGATTAGATTTTGAATAATAGGTCTGCCTTAAGTCAGCCTGAGTAATATTACCTTAGAACTTAATGTACTTAGACCATTTTTTTGCATTTCACTGTAAATGCAGTGACAGAATATGTATCAGGTCTTTGGAAAGCTAACCCACTTCACTGTGGGACACAAGCAGTGCTGTGTTTGGGTTAACCGGGGCCAGATCATTATTTAAGGAAGTCCCACATGAGCTCACAGCCCTGATCAATATCCCCCTATTGCCTTCTTAAAACCATGCATTTGTGTTTGGCTGGGCACAAAAAGTCTGCAAAACAAGTCTATTTAGTGGAGAAACTGCAGCTATCTGTTGGGGACATTGATGTAATTTATAAACCAGTCGCTTTGATGGGCCATTCATTTTTGTTTCAATCTGATATCAGGAATAGTACTACAGGGCAAATACAATATCAGTCTGATAAAACTAAAATTGATTGGCTCGTCTTTGTTGTATGGGAATTTTACCTGACAAGAGCGGCTCTCATCTTTCAAAATACAAAACTCCGAGCTATTTGATGAGCAGAAAAGTGGTAATAGTAGCAGCTGTCGCGTGTTTCCAGTGATGAGAGGAATACGTTGAAAATGGATTTGGTTACAGAATACTGAATACCGGGATGAAAATGTATTTTGTAATGTATTTTGTTACATGGTTCAATCATGGTGTTGTATTCTGACAACTTGGAATACTTTTACATCAAATCTCATTTAAATTGTAGTGTAAACATTTTTATGCATGTATTTTTCTCATGCAATCTGAAGCCAAAACAGTGTAATAAAGTAACTCGAGGTAGTTTTTTGACTTTAAGAATGTAAAGAATTTTAACTGTATTCTGAATACCAATAAAAGAAAAAGCAACTGTACCTGAAAACAGTTACTCATGTATTTAGTATTCACATTCTTGGTACATGTATCCAGTTACTTCCTGACACTGTGTAGTAATGCAGTAATAATTTAAACCCCTACTTAGGTACTGCTGAAACACAGTAAACTAAATAATGCATGCTCTTTTATTCAACACTCAAAAGAAGTATACCTTCTTACTATGAGGGGACTTGCCTTTCCACAGATCTGACCTGTAATGTGGCCTGGTAGCATCACCTGCTTGTTTAGACATGCACACTGTAATGGCTGGTTGTGACAGTGAAGCTGACTATAATAAGAAATACCTTTAGGCTTTACTATGAAAACTGGATTTATGCCTGATAGTTTTTCCTGTGATCATTTGGCCCAGGCCTCTCAAATCTCCCCACACAATCAGCTCTCCTCTTCTGTCTGTGTTTCTTCGAGGGGCTTTGGCTTGTTTTTGGCTCTGTCTCTAGTCTTAGACTTTTGAATTTCTCCCACTGTGCTCGGCTCCTTGGCTCTCCTCCATCTCTTTAGGCTGGTGCTGTCCACGCCGGTCACATGACTCATCACCACGGCAACAGTCACAGGCCCAGGGACCATTGGAGCTGCACCCGACGCCCGTCAACAACAAAAACCAAGACAGACCAAATACAGGCAAGTTTGGACGAGGCTTATACACAGGTGCAGCTTCCCTGTTATAGGCGACATTTTGAAGATTTCACAGTGCTGAAATTCAATTCAACATTTTCATCATTCTGAAACTCATGAATAGATAGACACTGAGACGATTTTGATGCCTTATTGGAAACTAGGAACAAACGCCAGTTTGTGTGCCAGCTGTGGCCTGACAAAAGACCAGGGAGCTCAGGTGAAGCTGAGCAGAGGCCAGGTGAGGGAGGGTGGGACACATTTGGTGAAAAAAACACATACTCTTACTAGGGCTGCACGATATTGAAAATGAATGCGATATGCGATACGGGTGTCAAGCATTGCGATAACGATATTATTGCGATATTTTCTTTTAACCTAAAAAAAATGCTTCGTACATTCACATGTTTGCCTCTATGACGTTTACCTGTGTTCCACATGGTTAGAAAACTAAGAATAAGCTCCTGCAAAGTATTAAACTTGTTAGGAGAACAGCCGTAGGCCACAACTTTATTACAGATGTTTTTGCGACTGTACCTGCGTAACATTGGTTGCTGAAGTTTTTGACTGAATAAAATCACTGTATAGCTCCCTGTGGTTGCGTTCGAGGTGGCTGTGTAAGTTCGTTGTGTTTCCTCTCGACGTTGCAATAACTTTCCGGCACGACTTGCACAGCACTTGCGTCTGTGACACGTCGTCCCGTCTGAAGCCAAAGTCCCAAATTCCGGAGCTGCTGTGCTTTTTAGGCACAAGTTGTTCGCTGTTGTCGTCTTCACTGACTTCTTCATTACCCGCCATGGTGACTGTAGTGTTTTCCCGTCATGCACTGCGAGTCCACGCACTCGCTCTAGCTAGCAAAACATTACGTTTAAGGGCGCGTCGGAATTGTGAACTCCAGAACGCAATAAACTCACGATTTACACATAAAACAATTAAAAAAGATCGCGCATCTTTGCGATGTGGATATCGCACGTGCTATTATCACGATGACGATATTTTTTCGATGTATCGTGCAGCCCTAACTCTTACAGATGGAAGCTTTAATCCATTCATGGATTTCAGGCAAGATACATTTTAGATTGTGAGTGGAACTATTGAAAACATAGACTATATAAAGAAGTGGACAAGAGAGCCTGATGTCACCCATAGCTTTCAGCTCCAGTCAAATGAAGCTCACCTTGGCAAATTTGAAGCCAAATTCTATATTTTTTAATTCCAACTGCGAGTGTCATAGCAACTAAAGAGCCAATCCAGAGCAAAGTTACAGAAGTACAGAAGGTAACGACGCTTCCCACCCACACCACTGGTTTAGCAAGAAGCAAGCACTCGTCAGCACTGTCAATAAAACCTGTTGCTAATGCTAACTATCCTTGATTACCTACAAAACTGCAAAATAGAAACACCAGGATCATGTAGAGTAAATTCATATAAGTATTTAAACTAAGTCCATGTCTATGCTCGAAAGTCATGAATATACCATGTTTTAATTTTAATCTGCTATAGAGGAAATCATGGCTGACCTTTAAATTATTATAAATGCAACAAATATAATAGCTGTATTAAATCTATATTTGTTATAACATCAAGTCATATTTTCAGTGGAAAACATGGCGTTTTTAATGATGTGCATATTGTCGACCCAGATGAAAAATATGCACATCTCCAATATCTCTGACTCTGTCGTCTTGATCAAAGTGCCCGGGTTTGCCCACTCTGCATTATTTTCACATGATCAGCACATGATCAGCACGTCTCGCCCGGGCGCTCAGTGTGAGGTTGTCGTGATGATGGACAAGAAGTGGCTGCCGTGGCAATGGACACGGGGTTGCCGTGGCGTCGGGCTGCCATGGCGATGGCACTAGACTAGTATTGGAGGGAGAGCACACGGCATCGATCCCTCAGCAGCACATCAGTTTGGCTCCATTTACAGGGTCCATCTTCAGCGTCACTGATTGATGTGCGGATAATTGAGCTGTCACCGGGGGTTACATGTCCTCGCAAGACTTTAGGAAAAATATCGTATTTTACTTTACCGTCATTTACAACTAAAGACTTCCCCATGTCTGTTTGTATCAATG
>KN497909.1:0-14457 GCA_000787155.1 Scartelaos histophorus | reverse complement strand
GAGGAGAAGGAATCGAGGAGAAGGAAGCGAGGAGAAGGAAGTGAGGAGAAGGAAGTGAGGAGAAGGAAGCGCGGAGAAGGAATCGAGAAGAAGGAATCGAGGAGAAGGAAGTGAGGAGAAGGAATCGAGGAGAAGGAATCGAGGAGAAGGAAGTGAGGAGAAGGAAGCGAGGAAAGAGAGTGGAGACTCAGCCCATATCTCTCATTTATCCTCTTAGTGACTCACTGCTGCAGGTGCGGTTGAACTTGGCGTTCTCTTGTGGGTGACCTTTGAGCCTGCAGTGGAAACGGTGCTGCCAGAACTCAGGAAACCACGGGTTGCGGTGGTTGTTTTCGGGCCGCAGTTTCAGGTAGTAATCGTCGAACCATTTCACATCGGCAGACTGAAGTTTGATGGTAATGCCGCCAGCTGCCTCGCGCACGTAGCCATCAGTCACATCGTAGCGATCGGCCCAGCCATCACTGAAAAAGATTAATCAAAAGGTAGATCATTTATTTTTCATTTTGGTGATTAAGCAACTGTCAAGATAATCTCAGAATTTGCCATGAATTCAATAAGAAGTGAATGAAAAATCTGTCAGGGTCAAGGCTCCGACTCCATCAGCAAATGAACAAGCGACAGTCCCACACACACAGACAATTTAAAGGCAATGGCTGTTAAACGGACCTATATATGTGATGAAAACATGAAGAAGTTTTGCTTACAAGAACATAAGACCACTATGCGCTGCAGAAAATATTTTATCTATTGGTAATTTGTAAGAAAGAGCTGTGCAAGTGGCCAAAACTGTATGAATGTCAAAGGGCTTGTGAGAGCTATGGGAACAGGTTAGACACATTTGCATACCTACTTCCCTGCCTTATTTATCTTAAAAATCAGGTACCTCAAAGCTCAAAACCTCTATTTTTCAAACACTTGGACAGGGTCAAATTGATGGGACTGCAGCTCTATTTCTCTATATCTATGCATAAGGAGGACATAGTACATTTACCATTAAGACTGATCTGAAGAGATGGAGAATCAAAATTGCATATTATTTCTCTGACTGTTTCTCAAAAACTGTAAGAAAGTATCAAATATCTTGTACTAACAAATCTTCCCATCTGACAAAACCTGAAACCAGTGACATTCAGCTGTCTTAGCCATGTGCTTTTTCACTTCTGCCCCCACTGCTCAAAACTCATTTTCTCCTATGGCAGTGTCCTGTGCGTGGGAATGTGTGTAAACTACTGCTATTGCCTGCTGACATTTGTCTTTGTATCTCATCCAGTCATCCCCCTTTTCTTTACTACAATTTGATTTTGCAGAGGATTTTCACCAGCCATAGAGAACAGGATGTGTCCATCCATGAAATCTTAGTATACACATTGTTAATAAGACATTCATCATGTTTAAGCCCAGTTCTAAATACACAAGTCGAGTCATGTGCTTTCCAAATGGGTGCATGTTTTATTCGCTTCGTCACCATCCGGCAGTGCTACGGTTCCTCGGTCACACTTAATCAGGTGGCTCAGTGAAGTATGTTGCCCAAGGACACATGACAGTATGAATTGTCAGAAGTTTAATATTTAGTTAGGTATAATTACTTTTTATATCAGTTTGTCTTGTGAGTACCAAGACAAATCAATAGCATGTATTAGATTTGATGGCTGACCTTTCTGCTGCTCAGACAGACCTCAGACTATTTGGATCTATGGTGTCATGCAGCGGGTGCAGCCCCATGCAGAGCCACACAGTGCTATCATCAGGCTCCAGCCCTCACTGTGGATCAATCTGTGGCTCCCCCATGGCACATAATAAAAGGATTTGGATATTTATGGGAATAAATGCCTCAAGTCTGTGTTTAACACACTGTTGTATTCAGTACTGCTGGAGACAGTGGGTGTGAAGTGAGACTGACAAAAACTGAGAAAGACAAAAATACAAAAGACTAACAGGCAATTACAGTAATTTAAGACAATAACCTCCAATCAGTTCCCTCACATCTTAAAACAGTGCAAGTATTTTAATCCATTACAGAATATGCGACTCAACACTACAATTTATGAACCTTATGTCAACAAATGATATTTTACACATATTCTTATAGCTCTTCTGTTTGTAAGGTTTCTTCCCTGTGAGGTGTCTTGAGGCCAAATAGACTGTGAGCAGAAGGAGTGAAAAGTAAAGAATGTGAAGGTAATCTTAAAGAATGCACCATTACCACAAGAAGAAACATCTTTTACTGCAGAACTGTTCAATCCTTTGCTTTAGTGAACTGCCCTACTGCCCTGCTCTGTCACTGTGACACTGTGAACAGGAAAACCAAAGACCAAAGATACTTGATCATATGGTTCATTTAGATAAATATCCAGCAACAGCGCACTGCTGCTGCCTGTGGCTCTGTCAGGCAGTATGGGGCTTATAGAGTGTACTGTGTGCACTGGTAAAACAAATAACCTGAGACAGATGTGTGGAGATCAATGCTCAGAGCGTAGGAAACGCTGCCACAGCAGCAGTACTCATGAGGGTACAGTGTGTCCTGTATGTACTGCTCACTGTACACTGACACTCACAGTCCACCAGGAGCACATCTCAAACTTATGCCTAATTCCTTCTTGCCAGATGACTACAGGTTATGGTTAAAACTAAATCAGTGATCATTCACATCAAAATAACTGATCTTAATGACATTGTAGCTCACTCTGGTTCTGTCTCTCCACATGTCTCAAAGCCCAAGGCCGTTGTCATGGTTTCAAGCCCACGCTCAACCTGCTGTCTGTGCTTTTTGTCTCATTAATGCACACTGGATTTTAAATATACACGCATACACCTTTCTATTCTGTATTCAATTAACATGAGGTGCCCGGTCTCTAAAATTACTGAAACTCATGTTTGCATAATATGCCAATGCTGTCGGCCGCTGTGCCGCCTTAAGCAAAAAGCTTTACAAAACCCCTTTTAAAACATTTTTTCAGCAAAAAACAAAAACAGAAAGGCACATCATGAGTTTTTATGTAAGATACAGATTTCCTTCTGAACTTTTTGCTATATCTTTCTGGTACTCTAGTGGTAGACTACATACTAAGCAGTCCATGGATATCAGAAGTATGACACATTATGGCCATTACCGCAGTGATGATTATTGAAGGTTTTTTGGTTTATTTGTTGTTGGTTTCTTTTGAGGGGGGGTCCTCAAAACACTGCATGTAACAGGAAGCTGAAACTCATGAATAAATAATACAGTTCAAATGCTGCACATTAGTATGATTGTAGAATTTATTAGCCAAAATTAGATGAGTGACTCCGAAGACACCAGGTCACTTTTGTAATTAAATGTCTGAGTTGTGTAATGACATGCCACCGACCTCAGCCCACCCACTCTTTTGCTGCCATGGCAACTTGGCAGAAATTCGAGATGAGCATCTGCTGCTTACAACCATACATCGTGAGTGCACACGGCACATGCACATCCACACGCAGCAGTGGACCAACAAAAGTGACACCAGAGCCCGAGTGACAAGGCAAATATGAACTCTGACAGCTCCGGGGAAAAGACCTTTACAATAGCTGAATAAATATAAATATGCACTATGTAACATTTCTGGTGGAGGCTCTGTCGCCAGTGTATATATGTTTTATATTGCTTTTAATCCCTCTCCATGGGGATAAGCAGATGGCACCATGAGGTTAAGGTGCAGGTCAAATATCTTAAGTGGCAATTAAAACATGTAGAAGTTAATAAATGCAATATAGATGTGTTCAAGTCATACTGCGGAACATTGTGCAAACGATAGCATCTCCATGAAAAGTGGAGACCAGAAAAGTGATGATCATTCTCAGCTGGCATCCTCCCGTATGTACGACTAACTAGTACTTTCTAAAATTACATCTCAGGTGATTTGGTTAGTATCAAAACTGTGATTGGTGAAACTGAGCAGTCATAGGGGCAGAAACCAGCGCCGAACGAGCCAAACTAAACAGTGATTTTGTTTTTGAAAAATTTGCAGATGGAAGCGTTTTGTGGAAGACTGGATTTAACTTTGAACTGTTCTGCTGTTTTGACACTTTGATCGATCAACGTGATGTATTATTTGAATATTCCGATTATGCAGAAGTCTATTCAGAGGGATACATTTGGTGAGAGCCCGGTTAGCACGGTCAGTGAAATAAATAAATTAAACACTAAACAGCGAGGGTTTAACATTTATGGACATTAAAACCACACAGCTGCAGATATCTATGAACAAAAAACAGATTATAGTGATAAGCCTAAATAGCATTACAGTAAACCCAGTATTCGCCGGCATAGATCTGCTGGAATGGTGTCAGAGAGTTGACAGAGACACATGCTGTATATTATGAGTATCCCTCCTGGTCTGGCCTCATCACTTTTTATTGCTTTACACATTAAAGTGTCATCTCTCTTATATCCAACGCTGCAGACATTGTAATATCACCTGCTGAGGTAATACACCACCGTGGCACCAGCATAAGTCTTTCCAATGGCCTCTTATTTTTGTGCTTTATCTTTATTACCACTGTGGCCCCTCACACTGGCATCATTTTTTTTTTATTTTTCTACTCTACTTGTTCCACCTCGCATTAATTGTGTTATTTGAATGCTAAAAAAAAAACAATAAATGTAGATCTCAGTAGTACTGGTTCACTGCATGTACTGTTTATAAATGACACTCTTCTGGCAGGAGATAAGGGATGTGGTTGAGTTATTTATTATTTCCAAGCGACTTATATTGGATCCAAGGTTATTCTGGTTTGGCTTAGACCCAGAGAAAAATACATAATGAAAAGGTGAAAATCCTTTATAGGCAAAGCGCGCTGAATGCTAAAAGTATTACGTTTTATTGGAGGAAAGATCATAGACTGACTGTAAGTGAGTGTATACGGCAGATGTCTACTCCCGTCCCATTGGAAAAATAACATATGTACGAAGGCCAAATAAGTACAGACAGATTACGGGGTTGAGAGCCTGGCTTTACTGTTACTCTCTAGGCATTGCATTGTATTTCTGATCTGTAATGCAGTTCATATGTGATGCCTATTTACACAATTATTGAGTCATTTTGCGGATGTATCTATTTCATATTTATCCTTCTTGTACAAAATGCATTTCATCGCTTGAGATTAGTCCAGATTGCATCTTCGCACTGGCTTCCTGTTAATTTAAGAATCGATTTAAGATTTTATTGTTCGTTTTTAAAGCCTTGAACGGACCGGCCCCACAATACATCCCGGACCTCATCCAGATTTACACCCTTGTGAGGTCTGAGGGTCCCGACTCCAGCTTGTGGTGCCTAAAATGAGACTTAAAACCAGGGGGGACAATGCTATGCCCCCCCAAGTGTTTTAAGTCTCGTCTTAGGCACCACTTTTACTCTAAGGCTTTTAACACTTAAGGCTTTTTATTTATTCTTTGTTTTTATCTATGTTATTCTTTCAGTACTACCTTAATTTATTGTTTGTGTTATTTTTATTCATCGATTTTATTATTATTCTTTTGTCTCATGATTCTGTTAGTCCCTTTTTTGTAAAAAATGTGCTATACAAAATAAAGTTGGAATGGATTGGATAAGGTGTTATGCATCCATCATTATTTCTTAATCTTGTGATCACATGACCAGTCACATGGTTTTATGTATTTATTTAGGAACCTTTGTGCCCTTTTTCTATTCCTGTGGCCTCGTGAAGACCAGACAGTTCAAAACAACTGCGGAGTCCTTAATGAGGAAAAACTGCGTTTTTCCTCATTAAGGACTTTAAATCTAAGCAGTGCCTCCAACTTGTACCTGGCCTATTCGACAAAGCTGTGGTATCATTTCATCATGTTAAGAAATAATAAGAGATCTTTCACTGATTATATAACGGCAAAGATTATGTGACTGTTTCTCTTGGAGTGCGTTTAGCCTTTTCATGATAACAAATAAATATTGAAATCATTTTATGCCACAAAGCAAGATAATGCCAGTTAACACATTTTTAACTGTACTGTATTAAAAGACATGAGCTATGACAAATAAATAGCAGAATTAACCAATAATTAGCCATAGACATTTTTTACTCAACCCTTTACAGCTCAAATCTTACCTTATTATGTAAAATGGCAAAAATAATTCCCTCACTATTGCAAAGAAATGATATCTTACCTTATTATGTAAAATGGCAAAAAAGTCCCTCACTAATACAAAGAAAATGTACAAATGATAAATATTGAATTCCAAAATATATTGTTCCAACTTTCATATATTGAGTGATAAGTTGATATAGTAAGTATCGTGAAAGGCCCAGGGGTGTTCAGACTGTAGTCCCGAGGGTGTAGTCCAAGTTTAGTTCTGGGTTTAATCCCAGTTTAGTAGTCCCAGGATTTGATGTAATGTGGAAAGTTATATTGCAAGTCTGTGCTCAAACATATACACTCATATTTCTGCAGTTTTATGGATCATTCCACACTCCATTTAGGTTTGTGAGATACACTCGATCAAAACATTAATGGGCCTGTTATCACACATTTCTGATGGATTGCCATAATATCTTCAAAATATTGGTATCAAGACAGAGATAACTGGAGTTGTGTTTTGTTTGATTAACACGTTTGTGTAATAGTTTATTATCAGTCTGTCTGCATCTCCAAAGCTCTAAGATGCTCCGTTTCATTATATCATGAAATGGTACTTTTCAAGTTAACAACTACCTTTTACGTTTAGTTCACTAGAGATTGGCAATTCCAAATGATTTATGATGTATGGATTTTAAAAACACAGTGGAGCACTTTCTGTATGATCATATTAGATCAAAAGGTTAGGAAAAGGAGGGTTTTCTGTTTGAGAGAAGAATCTCTCTCAGCCTAAATATGCAGGATTTGTGTGTTAAACAAGTAGGTTTAACGCAGGTAAGTCTGTGATGAGGAAACATTATAACATGGATCCCTTTATGTATAAGTACCATTAATTGATCAATCACTGTAAATGTGCAAATGATTTGATTATATACTAGTTATAGTATAGAGTGTAGGTATGTAGCTGTAGCTATGACAGCCTATTCAGAATTAACATATTTAAGTGGCAACAATCAGAGCCAATCCGAGTCTTTCTTGCATAAGATAATAATTGTCCAGTGGCTAATAGATGGTAGTTCACAGCTATTCCCTTTTTACACAACAGCCATAATTACACTGGTTGGTCTCACATGCAAACACCCACACACACACATTGCCAACGTCCCTGCTACTAGTCTGGATGTTTGACAGCTCAGATTAGCAAGGCGAGGTGCAGCTAATGCTCACTAACAAGAGATCCAGCTCATCGCCCACAGAATGTTATAGGGAAGAGTTAGTAAAAGTAGGATCAGACAAAATTATCACCAGATTATTTGGGACGTCATCAAATTCTGATTTTAGTGTTGGAATGGAGCTAGTAGAGCAGAGAGTGCTTCATAATGTCAAGTCAATAACGGAAATGGCTTGTGTCCTTAAAATAGTTTGTGCTGACGTTCTACGATTTCATAATTTCAGATCAGGAAAGAGTCTTTTTAACATACACTAAGGTACACCGTTTGTGATCTAAATTTAAATCCTGAAAATTTAACCAGATTATTGTCAGTGAGAGATTAGATTGACCAACTTGTTAAAAGGTCCTACAGTATATTAAGCTAAATGGATTCATATGAGCTTTTAGCCATGTTATAAAGTTGTTACATCATCAAATAACACATCTGGAGTTGTGTTTTATTTCATTCAAACATGTTTGAGTAATATTTTATTATTAGAGTGTCGACATATCCCAAGCTCAAAATGCTCTGTTCCACCTTGTGATGTCATCAAGTGTTGTTTTCCAGTGAACAGCTACGTTTTATCATTTGTTCAGAAGAGATTAGTCAACCAATAAGTAAAGTCTGCAATGATCCAAATGATTCTAGTGAAGGTGTATGGAGTTTTAAATCACAGTAGTCCACTTCCTGTATTACCATGTGACATCACAAGGTGGAAAAGAGGGAAGAAACCACCAAAAAATTCAGGATTCAGGGTTTGTGTTTTAAAACATGTGAACAGAACAAAACACAACCCACAAACACAATTATAACAAATCAGAAAATAGTGTAATATGGATTCTTTAAATGTATGTCTTAAAGTCCATTCAGCTCACGTGATTGTTTTTTTCAAGCTACGTGAAAAAACAAAACTTATCCTCAGGTCAATTCTGCCGAGAGAGAATACACTGAATTTTGTGCCAGTTTTTGTTTCATTTGGACAGATAAAACAAGGTAAGTGAGACAAAGCCTGGACACTGACCCAAACTGCTTTTAACGAATGACGTTTCGACCAGTGGATCTTCGTCAGGTCATTTCGTTTTCAATGTTCTGACGTCACGTGAGCACATCCTACTGTATTTCTCCCAAGGGCAAGATGAGAGGAAGTGAAATGTTCCGAAATGAACTCCACACGCAGCAAATCGTGAGTTTTAACTAAGCAATGAAAAAAAAAAATCACCATCACAAACTTTTTTCCTCTCGCTCGGCCACTTCCACCGTGCGTCTCTCTCTTTCTATACTTCTCGCACGTTTGCTCGCTCGCTCGCTCTGTTGCCATGGTAACAAACAGTGCGGGGGCTGAGATACGGTACATGACACCCGTCGAACTGAACACGCCAGAAGAGGGAGGAGATGGGGGGGACTTGGAAGTAAATGAGAGTTCGGGGATGCCAATTCAAGATGGGAAATGGGCAATTTTGCTTATATGGTACAAGAATTCAACATATTTGAATAAACCTATAGAATCTATCATAAAAATTGAAATGCATATTCAGTTATTGCTTAAACAAAAAAAAAAATGCATTTGATTATGGCTGGGTGATATGTAAGGAAGATAATTACTTTTGTTAGATTTTTAATTTTAAATTACGCTGAATTTCTCACTTTGAATTTTTTAACTCTTGAATTATTAGTTGAGTATACAATTTCAAAAGTGTTTAAAATTCAACATAAGTATTCAGCACAAATATTTTCAAGTCCTCAAATTCAACATTGTAAATTGTGTAAAATTTGCAGTGAAAAAATTTGCAGCAAAGATCCAAAATGATCCGTTCTAACTTGGTAAAAAATGAGGCAGTGAAGAGATCTGAATTGGTCGCATCAAAATTTCATCTTTTTTATTTCTTAAAAAATTCAAGGTGAGAAATTCAGAGGCGTTTAAAATTCAAAATCGAATTCAGATCATCTTCCATAGATATGAGTAGCTTTTTTTCTTTAAAATCTGAACTCTGCTCCAAACCACATGTTTTAGTGACACAGGATAACTAGATCTAGACAATATGTGACAATATGCTAAGTAGATGGAGTAGAAGGAGGATTTGTAAGCATCACTTTTTTGTTGTTTTTTTTATAGTAACAGAATCAAGTTATATTATCATATTTTACCTTTGTGACAACACTGCAAAACAATATGCGCATGCCAAATGGATAAGTCCTTCTTTAATCAAATGAACAAAATACACCTGAATGTGTGAAAGTGATAGATGAGACTCGGCTTCTGGCAGCTCCACGCTCTGTGATTTTAATAAGTGTTCAAAGATGCCATCTGGTCTGGAGCCTGTCTGGGGCAGGTGCGTGTGAAAACCTGTTGTTCGATAATGGATTTAGATGAGTTTGATGAAGGGGAAAGTATCCAGGGGATTTTGTTTTTTTGTGGGAAGTCAGTGTCAAAACTTCAATTAAAGGATTTCAGTCATTCGCTTTCTTGCTGTGTCACATGAATACTTAGCCACAAGAATGTGAGCCCCAAACCGACACTTAACCATTTAATACCTTTCATTATCATATTTTTAAAGAGGCATTGTGTGACATTTCTTCTGCCACCTGCTTGCCTGACTGGCAGTATGGCATTACACAATGGCACTACACATATTTATCTCCACGGAGAAAAGCAGGCGACCCCACCAAGCCAATCTAAATCCTCTGCCACCTGCTTGCCTGACTGGCAGTACGGCATTACATATATTTATCTCCACAGAGAAAAGCAGGCGGCCCCACCAAGCCAATCTAAATGTAGGTTTTTAAGGTTTTTATTAACAATTAAAACAGTATTGTTTAATGCCATACTGTGGAACATCCCAGGCAAAGCAATAACAAGTAAATGGCCACACGCAGGAGGCAGACCTCCCACTACATACAGCCAGCACCTTCATAACCCCATCATTTTTTGTTGAAACAGTTGATAATGTGAGGTATTTCTCAGTTGTTTCACAGTTCATAATAGTTATAATTACGTATGACTTGTTCCCCGTCAGAGGTAAATTAAAGGTCAGTTGATTTTCTTGCTGATTTAATTACAGAAAATTACACATGTGAAGGTTAAATATCAGTTGCATTAATACAGAAATCACACAAATTCTAAAATGGGGTTAAAATATGTGAATAGGCTTAAGCAAATCAATACTAGATACTCTTCTGGGCAGATATCGATTCTGTGACATTTTTCTGATATAGTATTAGTAAAATGAAGGTAAATATGCTTATTATTATTATTATGTATTGAAAAACATATTTTGTTCCATAATTACTTAAAGGAACTGTAAGTAACTCTTACTGTTTTAAAAGAGGCAAGTTTTTCTCTGGACAGGCCATATGAAGGCTCAGAACCTAAAGAATTCACTCACTGAGCTGCAGAAGCTCCACTAGCACTGACCAATGACTGACAGCAGGAGATCGGGTTTACGTAGTGACCATTCAGATTAGAGGAATTGTATGTTGTATATTTTAAAAGTGTTACTACAATCACAACTGGACCTGGGTTGGCCGTGTCTTAACCTGCGTATAGAGGACACATACAAATACATACAAATACATACAAGTCATGCTCAGTCTCAGCATACGCTCAGGCCATGCCCAGAATCTCCAAAATTCAAATCAAGCTGAAATATTAATTTAAATTCTAATAATAGGCGGAGGAGGAAAGCGTTCAGTCATACAAATAATGGATTACACAGTGAATATTTCCCAGGCGTGTGCACATGCGTGTTACTGTGTATTTTTGAGCTGCTGAGCCTGGGCGCTGACGTAACACTCACTTTAATCCCACGGTGTAAATCTGAAAATGAGCAGCCAAATACCAAACGGGAAGCTCAAAGACGACTATTCAGACTACCAAACCAGCTTGTTGCACCTACACGCAAAATCCACCTGATTCCAATCCACATATATCGACACAAACATCACAAGCCATTATGGAGACCTGGACCTGAGCTCCTGTCACTCCTCCACAGCTGTTGGTTCGTCTCTTTATCTTGTGTCTGTCTGTGGCCGATGGGTCTGCCTGCCTCTCCTCTCCTCTATAATTCCCAGCACTTTTCCCATTGGAGTGTGCTAAGAGGATAAGGCCATTCCCTCTGAGAGCAGTAAGAGGATGAATATGTGTGTGTAGGTGTCAGTGTGGGCCTCTCTATCCTTAAACCCATTTTTGGAGATGTTGCAAGTGATGTTGTGGCAAAGTTTCCATTTTTATTTTTGTCTGTTACTTTCAGTGTTGGAAAAGTGTTTGTTCTGAGCTAAGAATTTCATGTGATTTGTAATAAATGTGGATTCAATTGTTTAGAGAATGTAGAACAATGTAATGATGGATCATGTGTTTTACTGGACTTGCATATGCCTCACGTGATATTTTTGTCTTGTTAAATACATTTCAGAGTATTCACTGATATTTATCCACTTATATCAAATACATGCACATACTACTTTCCCAAATCAAATCATCTTTTGAGACCCCAGCATGAGAACATTTTCTCAGTGAGACAAATCAAAAACAACAGTATCCGGTGTTAATGTCAGTCAGGAATATAACTCAGAGTCCTGACAAACAGCACAGATCCCTGGATGTATACACATAACCATCCCTCGATGTATACCCATAACCATTCACATAAACACTCAGACCAGCTGCTATGCTGGATTCATCCAAATATGGTAAGGGATATTTCCATGGCAACAGCAGACAGAAGGGCTGCACACTGGGGCGGGATGATCTCCAGAGGGAGTCTGCTTTTTGACTTTCCATTCAAACTGCTCTTTTTCTCTTGATTCAACAGCAAGGTCCGATCATCCCACAGGCAGGAATTTAGAAAAACAAATATATTCTTGTAACTCATCCTTGTAAAGTTATCCACCACAGTATTCAGCTCTGTCAGCAACAAGAGTTCCCCTGCCTCACACAACTACCTCCAAACAATATTCAGTGTTGAGTTAAACGCTTTGTTATCATTGATGGTTCAGTGCTTTGCTTCTAAACTTTTTCCATAGCTTGATGGTTATGGCAGTTACCGCAAAGTAGAGCGTGGAGCTCACTGGGCACTGCAGAGTGTTTTATAACATTACCTCTAGAGAGCAGGAGCCGCGGGGTCCATGACGATGAGGATGGTCAGCATGAAGATGATGATTATGATGATGAAGCTGATGAAGATAATCAGGACGATGATTACAACAAAACCCAACACTTTGAAGCTTAATTACAGTCAGACAATGCTGAGGGACAATATAATGGAATCAAAGGAGTGGGGGAGCATTTTAACGCTAATCAGTGGAAAATGTTTCATTTATAATGTTTTTGTCAGGACATACTGGGAAACATGATTCATTTCATGTTAATTTGATATGTCAGTTCCTCAAATGAGGATAGGTCCAATTTACATGACCAAAGACAGAGCATATGCATACACAAATACTGATGGAAATGGAATAAATGTAGGACAATCACATTATTATTGCTTTTAAGAATTATTTTAAACACAAAATGACATAATGATGATGAAAGCTCCTGCCTAAAGCGTGTGCAGTAAACAGTGCAGAACATGTGTCTGCCCTTACCTCCCGATGAGCAGGAACTCTCCCACTGAGCCCTGGCGCCTCATGGCCATGAGGATGTTGCGGATGGTCATGCCCTCACAGAAACAAGCCACTACTCTGGCCTTAGGCAGATGTGCCCTCAGCCTCTCCAACAGCCGGTCAAAGCTCTGTTCTCCTGCATTGCTCCAGATTTTGCCTGGAGGGAAACACTTGTGATCAGATCTATGTCAGTGTATCGAGCATCCTACTGTTTATTGCTTCACTAAAATATCCACTCAAATGTTGTTTTCTGGATAAGATTCTATGTGGCTTTGGTTCTTACCAGAGTGGGCAATGCAGATTCCCTCCTTAGCTGCCATGTCTTTGAATGCCTCCATTCCACTTTCACCATAGTTGCCTAAAACAAAGAAAGCAGCTTTGTTAAACATAGACCACCCACCATAATCCAAAATAGTGGTTTCAAACATCAACTGGTTTAACTAAGTAACATAGAATTGAAATAGCAGTTTCCCTAATGTGGCACCCAATTCTTTGCCAGAGAAAGTGGGTGACCTGGAATTTATGCTAATGACGGGTTGTACACACTGGCAAAGAATATGACAGGATTTCCCTCTTTCATATTGGTCGCACTGTTTCATGTGGGCCCCTCACTGTGGCGTCTGAAGAGTAGATCAAAAAAACATCTCTTTCTTCACTCAATGAGATCATTATCTGCTCTAATGCCCCCGCGTGTGTGCATGCCATCAATAACACAACTGCAGCCTAATGAGCTGCAATTGATCCATTTAAATTGATAGGAGGTCAAAGGAGAAAAAAGTCTGAGAAAACTAATAAATACAAAAGAATGAAAGGGGCTAGAGATGTTTGAAGGCCTGTGGTGAAGGTGGGGAGAGGGTCTGAAATCCTTGAATGCTGCCTTTGTGATACTAGGCCAATGATCAGTGTGTCACAGAGAAGTGTACAGTCTTGTAATTAGTGTCTGGCTGAGGAGAGAGAGACAGATGGTGCAGTCCTCCCTTCTCTTGTACACATGGGTATACAGCGCACTCACACTCCTACCAGATCGATAAAGCTTGTAACCTACTTCCCTCTTGTCTCTGTAGGGATTTATGTGTTAGGCAGTCGCTCTCTACCTCCCACCCCAATGTGTCATGTGTTTTTTTCACACTTAATGTTTGTCAAAAAGGTGTAAAATATGAAAAAGTATAATAACTGTTGATCTGGAGAAGGTTATGATAAAATATACACATTTTGATACATTATCAACACCATATCAATGTACCAACCTATACCAAGTTTTTTATGGTCTATGTTTGGTATATTTTTCAGCTCTACAATTTTGTTTTTTGTGGAGAAAAAGGAAACTAGTTCATGTGATATGATGTGTGATTGCCAGATTCACTGCTGATTAAATGGGTGCATTTCATATTAAGTTTGGCAGGTAGTGTGACAAAGAAATACTGTCGTTAAAATGCATTTGGTTCTTAACAATAACGATACATCACTCTCTTGCTTCATATTGTGCCTATATTAAAAATCATTTAATTACCAAACATTTACAAGACTTAACAAGTTTTTTTTGTTTGTTTTTTTTTACGTGGCAAAAAAACACAACTGAAACTATGGCTGAAA
>KN497908.1:0-37732 GCA_000787155.1 Scartelaos histophorus | reverse complement strand
ATGGTCTAGTGTGTGTGTGTGTGTGTGTGTGTGTGTGTGTGTGTGTGTGTGTGTGTGTGTTTGTGTGCGTGTTTGTGTGCGTGTATGGGAGGTGATGGGGAGAATGGGTCAACATGGCCTGTGCTCACCAGCAGAGATGTCTCCAGTATCAGGTCCATGAGAAGTAAAGTCTGCAAACGCTTCAGGATTGGGAACAATGTGCAGCAATGGTTTATATATAAAGCCATGTCAGTCCTGTTGCCATTACTTCCAAAAGAAAATATTTTAGATGTGTCATATTGAACTGTAGTTGTTAATGTTGACTTGACTAACATTTCACTGTGCTGCTGAAGGGTGTGAAATTGGGTGGGCTCCCTGGTGTGACCTGGGTGTTGAGATTTTAATGGAGAGCAGTTGTTGTCCTTTCATGGGTGCCTCATGCTCTTGACCTTCATCCTGTCTGGAAAAGGCTGCTGTTGGTGGGTCGACAGCCTCCCAACACCAGCTCCCCCGTACACACACACATGCACACACTCACACACGCACACACACATATACAGACACACACACACACACTACTCTCTGGATCAGTATCATTCTAAAGAGCAGCTTAACTTCTCCATTTACCACCAATGCACCAATATTTCCACTCACACAGAGTAAGTGTAACTGAGACATGCTTGATAATGTATTTTATTCCCACATTATTAGCCTTTCCACTGAACACATCTCAACACTGCGTGAAGTTTGTTGGTTGTATTAGATGCCGTGTGTGTTACAATTTGCTAATCTGTATGATTCTGTGTCCAGCACTTTGACCAGATGTTAAAAGTGTTAAAGTGCATTGTAAAAAAGTTGATATTGTAACTATAATCCACAGAGTTTATCTTTAATCATTCTACGTGGCTACATTTCCAACCACTAATTCTGATACAGTATGCATGTTCTGTATCCAGCAGAACATGGGTCAGTGCTGTGGCAGAGGTCCTGGACCAGACTTCACCCTCATCACAGAAGGGTAAGTTCACTTGTCACGCCATATCCCATGACAACACGACCAAAACACAAATCTACACTAAAACTTGTTCTCATAATCTGTTTGTATACCTGTCACATGTATTCTTTTAGCAAGGCTGCGTGATCGACAGCCTTTCTTGCATTATTGTAATTGAATGTGATTTTAATAGCTAGAAGCCTATGTGTTCTGTAATCCAACACCAGTGAAGAGTAGATAATGCCAGGGACTGTCAAGCTATGAGTAAGTATAGTTCAGTAATTGCTTTCAGATCATCTTATGGCAAATTTTGCTCTGCATTTTCACTTGGCAGTTGACATATTACGTCCTTGTCCCATTAGAAGGCCTGTGTTGTGGGTCAACAAAAAGCTTAGCAGTTAAGAGTATTTGTAATGATGCACATTCTATGCCTTTGTCTCTGTTATTGTAGTCTGTGGTTTGGATTAGCAGAGCGAGCTCTAACCTGGCACGTCTCACTCTGATGATGTCACAAAGCTCTTAGCTGATGGTTATCACTGAGTTTGGCTGAGGCCTGCTGCGTTTTGGCTTAGCCATGGTGTCTTGTGGTGATGTTAGCAGGCTTGTGCTGAATGGGCTGGTGATTGCACTGCCATGAGACACATTATCAAAAACCAGTGATTAGAAGAAAAAAGTTTGGATGTGTCTGCACCAAAATGAGAAGTATCCAATGTATCCTCAGTACAGAGTCCTTTGGAACTTTTTCATGCAAATGGGAAAGTGTGTTGGTGACTATAGTTTTTATCCAAACCAAGTCCAGTCCATCACCACATACCATTTTGAAAAATTCACGAAATGAAATTTAAAAAGAAAATAGTCAATGCGATACTCCTATAGGAGAGTTAACCAGCTTTGAAAAAATCTCTCAACTGAGAAAGAATTCAATAACTTGCCATCAATAGAATACTACCTTTCTTCTACTATTAACTGTTTTGGCCAATTCTGAAGAAGTTCTGATGGTCAATAAAAATGACATAGGCCATCCTTTGGTCACCCTGCTCTGTACAGTGGGGCTATAGTACAAACCCACTACAAATGCTTGTATGATTTAAAAAAAAAAAAAAAACAACCCTCAAATGTTAATCTTTCTTAATGTACTCTATGGATGTAATGCAAAATAATCAAAATGAAAATCTTGGTCTGAGGGGACAAGACAAATGCACTTGAATATGGCAGCCAAACAAACATACATTACTTATGGGCATGTTATTGCAGTACATTTCCTCTCCCTCCACTGTATGATATGTTTACCAAATACCTGTTTAGAATGCTGCGGTGGCAGTGCAGTGCTCCCCTCCGCTCCCTGAGGATGCTCGGCGGTAAATGGCGGTATTATTTGTCAGCTCTGGCAGTGTCTTGAGGCTGCTTCAGAGAGATACAAGGAGGCAACTGATAAGGAGAGCATCAGAAGGGCAGTTAATTGCCTCCAGTCTCCGGGAGCTGGGGAATATTTAAAATCTATGGGATTAAAGACAGATTAAAAACTGCAGAAGCAGTGGGCCCAATGGCGCTTAAAGATTGCAATCAGCAAGGGTAATGGTGAAGAAGAAGGGGGAGAGAGGAAGGGAAAACAGTGAACAAATGCAGGCAGCTGTGTGGGGGGAGGACGAGAAGGAGGAAAAATGACAGATAGCAAATTCAGATCCGCTCCTAATGCCCAGGGTTCCATCTTGTAAGCACGATTCATCTACGTGTAAATCGTTTTTTCCCTGTCTGTTCGTTTTCTTTTATTTTTTTCCTACTCATTCGAGGCCTGCTTTGCTAGCATGACTGCCGCTTGTAGGGTGCTGTGGTTGGTGCTGCTTATCAGTCCATCTGTGAATTAAAAAGCGCTTCTTCCTGTGAGGATTAAGGAGGTTGATTGAAGCCTGCATAAAAAGTGGGTAATAAGTTGAAAAATGTCAGAAGGGCACTATATCCAAACTGTGTACTTTCAGAATAAAGCTGATTGGGTTGGAGGGGAAGATTGGAGAATAAATTGTTGCTCGGATGGAGATAAAGTTTTGTCAGGTTCTTATTCTTCAAAGCAAGGTCCATGATGCTTTGACAGAGCAGTTTTACAGGTACCAAAGTATATGAATGTTGAATATATGAGAAACACTCAATAAATGTACACACAAAAATATTCTACAGCTGTTTATCTCCATGCTCATGTAAAACAGAGATAAAGGCAAATAAATAAAGATAAAGCCTGATCTACCATTAGAGACAACGTAGGAAGGTACGTTTAATCCGAAGTGATAACCTTCCTAATCTTAACTGAGCTACTAGAGGGCTATAATGTTATCATTAGTCATATTAATGACACCCACGACTTATCATATGCATCTAAGAGCATCACAAATTAGGGAATAAAGGAAAACAAGGCCCGCATGCACTGAGACATCTTGATTTGGGTTAAAGGGACAAGATGTGCTAGATGGCCAATTGTTTTCTTATTTTATCTGCCCACTCACTTAATCCTGTTAATGATTACACAAGATACCCAAAGTACCATCTAAAAATCTGCCTCTCATATCAGCAAAAATCAGGCAATTTCTTTGTCATTTTAATCCATTTTTTGCTCTCTATGCATGTGTCGGCAGGCTCGACACTGAAAGATTAGCCGTATTATGCATTGGTGGCTAGTGGGGGTAATCCAAGGCACAGATATGATCATCAGTGTTAAAAGGGGCATCACAGATGCAGCACCATAATCATAAATATGAAACAGATGTTATTTGACATTTGAAAACGTGAATCCAATCCCCTACTCTGCTGTGTACGGCAGTTTCTATGGAGAGAAGAACCTTTCCTTCTCATTCTGTCACTTCTTTGCTTTTTTTCCCGTACATAATCCTCTGGAACCAGTGATGCATAGATTATCCTGCTTTTTTCATCTAGAACTTTGCAACACCTTGGAACAACCTCAAGGTGTACAAACCATCAATGGTGCCTGCAATAATGTTTAATTTAGCCTGAATATGCTTTTTTCACGAGGAATTTTGAGGATTTTGCATGATGTCTTTAGACAAGGAAACATGTGCTGAACACGTGAAGCCATGTGACAGCAGTGTATAAAGCAGCGATATCTACTCTATCGACAAATGCTTATCTCAAACAAACAATCGGAGCAAGGCAAATATGGAGGGCTTCAACAATGCTCTCCTAATGTGTCAAGATGGAGGTGGGCTTGTGCTGTATATGGGTGTGATTGTTTTGTAGCTGGCAGCGGCCCTGAGGACTTCTCGCCGATGTCTTTCATGGCAGAATGGAAAAAAAAAAGAATACGCCACAATGCAAACCGTTCTTCTCAACGCGCTTTGTCTCATCTTCTTTGCCACTTCTCACAAGCCTCAACTCAACTCCATTATGCTCGCTCCATAAAGGCTCCTGTTGTTGCTGCACATTGTCACGCATTGTTTGGTGCAAAAAATGAAGATAATGCATGTTGAGACAATGCTTAGGCTTTTGTTAGGGCAATTCTTAACAATCTTGGCGACAGTTTTCTTGCTGTGGCTACATAAAAAATGGTACCTTGAGGAAAGGAATGACAAGGATAGTAGTCAGAGGTTAAGTTCCCAGCGTAATGATCTTCATATCTGACATGCACAATGGTAGATGTGCCCAGTGGACAAAGAAAGTTGTGCCTGGATGCAGAGGTATTCAGTATCCATACTTTGACACACACTCCAATGTCTTTTAGCTAAATAAATAATAGTCATAAATTACTCAAATTATTTTAACTTTTCAGGACACTTAAAAAAAACAACATAACAAGACACAAAATTCTGTATAACACCTAGATTCAGTCTAGATCAATGACAAAGATACACCCACACAAACACGTTTATACTGCATGCTGTGATGGTAAGAATACTTTGAAAATGTATTTAGTTACAGAATGCCGAATCTTTGAATTAAAATGTATTTTGTAACATATTCTGATACATGATTCAATCAGAGTACTGTATTCTGCAAACTTTTAGAGCAAGCTGCATTTAAATTTTAGTGTAAAGACGCAGATCATTCATGCAAGAGTGAGATTTAGTTTTTTTGTTTTTGTTTTTAATAATTCTGTGCAGTTTGAAGCCTAAATTGTGTATACTTAAGAACACCAAATGAAAAACTGTAATGAAGTAGTGGTACACTTGGTGCATACTGTTACTATCCAATACTGATTATACATGTGTTTTGATTTCATACTTCATTTGAACAAAAAGAAAATGGGCAAAACGAATAGCGTTTGCTTTGATAAAAGTAGAGTTCTTGTGACGAAGAGGATGATGCAGAGGATGATAGAGGTGGAGAGACAGACAGGCCGATGGAGCAGAGAGGTGGTGATAACGAAGCGGGGCAGGGTGATAGAGGGAGGGGCGCGTTTCTTGGGGGCTTTATGGAGCCCTCCCCACAGCCTGTCACTCAAAACCGAATGAGCAGCTCTTATCTGCTCTGCACACGTGACCCCTCACCTGACCTCCCGCTTCTCTTCCTCCTCTTCCTCGCTCACACTTTCCTCCGACCACCGGGAAATTCTCTCCATCAGTTCATGTGCATTTAGACTTCGACTTAGGCAAACTTTATTGGGCCACAAGGGAAATGTTTTGGACACAGTAACTCACTGATCACAATATAATATATATATTTAAAAAAATAGTCATTATGAGTATGCTGTTTCACAAAGTTGTTTGTTATTTTATAATGGAAATATTTGAATTATCTTTAGATCATGCAGTATAATAAGTATACTTGTTGTTTACACTGGGGACCCTTGGGAGTATTTGCAGGTACTTACCAGACGGTTCTTGAATAGTTTCAGATTATAAAGGTCAAATCAAATAGTTCTTATATACAACTATTCATACAGAATATAAATGGTTCTCTGAAAAAAATGTTTTTGCTTTCACTTTTTTATCATTATTATTTTTGTAAATCAGTATAACAAAATTATGATTGTAGTAATTATAATAATTATAATTAATTGTGAACAGTTTTGCTTTCATATAGACCCCAAGTCCAAACTTACTCAAGAAAAAAAAGGGAACCTACACCAACATTTTAACACTAAAGTGAATAACAATGTTTGAGATCCAACACCACATACCTAAAGACATATATCAGAGTCATTATGGTCATTATAATGGTCTCATGATGTAAATTATAAAAAAGTCAATTCCACAGTTTTATTACAATGTGCAAAGAAGCGCACTGAGACCATGCAGCTTACAGAGAGTCGTGCACATGCAGAAGCTGCAGGTAACTGTTATCAGCTGTTAGATAAGGAGTAATTGGACAGGGGAGGACAGCCATTAGCTCAGTTGTGCAGCACACCCCTAGCCCCAGGGCCAGAGCTCACACTACTGTATGAACCAGTGTCAAGTTAGGGACAGGAAGGGCTGGAACGACCGCAAATAGACTTTGCAATACTACATACCCATCAGACCAAAGAACAGAAATGCTTCCAGTCCACTATGACAAAAATAAATAAATAAAAACTATTAACTTGCATCATTCTCACTTGTGTCATGCCATTTTTGTTGCTGAGCTTTTGTTGAAGGACTTTGCCTGTCAAAGAAACCAAAGAAAAGTGAGTTATTCTCCACATGTGTGAATTATGAGCACAGAAACTCAGTGGGAGTTTTCCACAGTCTCTATTCTTTCTGCTGCTGTAAAACAAACATTTGAAGGCTTTTGTGTTGCCTGTCTGTATTTTACCATTTCAAACGTTGTCTTCTTACGGGTGATCTAAACTATAATCACCTTGACATCCGTCAAGCTTGGGCATGAAACAATGCTGCCTAGCTGCTCAGAACTGAACATCAATGCGCTTAGAGGCACGCTGCCTTTCCCTGACGCCGATTTACACTTTAATGCAAATAGAGGGCTTTGTACTCTCCATATGAAAGGTGTTATTAAATCATATTGTGCATTATTCTGGGTTTTGGGGGGATAAATCTATCAAAGGGTTCAGAATTCAATAACTTATATTTGGTTGTTTTTATTTATTCAAAATTTTAATTAAGTTTTGATCCCAATGTGTTGGGGGTAAATTGGTGGCTGGGTGGCGAGAGAGAAAAATAAACCTTGTGAAGTTTTCCTAAGACTCTCCTCCCCCTTCAGTTCGCCGTTTCTGCGGTAACTCACCGTCAGGAGCAGTGAGTAAAAAGAAAAATCTTTACATTTCTGTTTGTGGTAAGAAGGACACTATGGATAACTCTGAGTTTGCTCTGAGTTAGTAGCTTTGCTGCACTATATAAAGACTGGTGGTTTCTGCACGACAGGTCAGACAAGGTCAATCCTGAGCCTGGCTCATCATGTTGTAAATTTATGCCTGGAGGCCCCACCTCCTCCATGCGACTGTAGGGATTGATCATGTGGCCTTTAGCCTTTAGCTCTGCTGCATCAGCGGCTCTCCTGTTATCAGTCCAACCACACTGGTAAGCCTGCACATTGTTGCCTAATTAAAAGTAGATACTACACATGCCTGCAACTGCTTTTGATCCATGTTTGTTGAATAAGGACTTTTTGAACTAATTCAAATAAAAAAGTCAGATATTTAAATGATATACAGTAGGTAGTGTGGCAGGTTCTTTGAAAGAGTCAGGTGTGTCTCACCTCAGGCATGTGGATCCCTCAGGGAAGATTTAAAAAAATTCAAGGAATTTAAACTCTGGATTTTCACCTCGTCATGAAGTTATTTTTGCACTAAACGAACTGGAAAAAACTATTCCCAAAATTTAAGGCGGGGAGGAAGAGAAAAGACAAAATGATAGAAAACAATACTTACAATAAAATGCCATAACATATTTTGGTTTCAGTTAAACTCTTATACGCTGAGTCTAGTGCTACTATGTCTCTGTATGTCCTACAGTGGTGACTGGAGAGCTATGGGTTGCCTGGTTGAAGTTTAAAGAAAGGGGGTTGGTCTGACTTGAGGTGTCAGATGTTGGCCGTGGTCTCTGAAAACAGCCCTAAAAGCCTTGTGTTTTCAATTAAAACATCCATCACGGATTACTCACACAAAAACATACCTTCAGCCTGTTAAGAGTGGTGCCTGTTACTTACAAAGGGCTTACAAATCCCACCTCACTGCCTCAGGCTGTGGCATCTCTCTAATGCACACACACATGCACAGTCCCTGCTGCCTCTCCTCCTCTGTCACCGTCCCTTTCTTTTTGTAAAATGTAAAATTCACCAATGGAGATGAAATGAAATGAAGAAATAACAGACTTTTTATATGACCATAGTTTGATTAAAATCTCATCTATTATGCATTTTATTTCCTTGGTCACAACAACATTTGATCTTCCTCACAGCAAGTAATGAATGTTACTTATGTTCTTGATGCTGGATGTCCATCAGCTGAGAGTACAATGATATGTACTTTCTAATAGTTTTCTTGGAAGGAGAGAAAGTACCTCGGACTCTCGGACTCAATGTAAGATTGTCTTCAACCAGAGCACACAGCGCATCACACAACTATCTAATTTTGGATGATTCAATCACAGTTAAAAGAAAAACATTGCTTTTTGTAATAACTAAAATTTGCCTTCCTTTTTATTTTATTTTTCCTAGAATCCTGCAGGTAATGAGATTGCACCACACAAACCCGAATCCTCTCTTGTGCCAGTTTAGTGTATCACATTGGTATCCACAAGCTTGGAGGCTACTGTTGGGCTATACAGATATACCGTCTGCTTCAGCTTTGAGCGTAAACGCCTGCCGCTCTGCTCTCCCTGCTAACCTCCCTCTTCCTCAGATCAACTCGTGTTTACATAGCATTATCATATATTAAGGCGCGCTTTTTCATGCAGAGTGTCCCTGCCGCCGTAATTCTGACAGGAGAAGCAACCACAAGCCCAAAGGGAGCCACGCAGCCCCATTCCCCGCCATTGATATTCATTACAGTAGATCGACAGAGGATGAATCTGCCTCCGCCCCTTGGGGACAGAGGCACTTTATGTCCTTATCAGGCGCGGGAACAAGGATTTTCTTCTCCGCTAACAACAACACTGGCTGCGGCTACACCAGCTCGGCCTGTGTTTCTTTAGGCCCCGACTGTTAGTATCGCTTGGAAATGTGTTTAATCTCGCCCAGTGCAGCCCACCTCTGTAGCAGATAAGGTGAGGTCTGCAGATGACCCACGCCAGCCTATACGCTCCATACAGCAGCCCCATCAGCATGCTCTATCGATGTATGCGCCGGCTACACAACACTGCACATCTCAATGGAACAGTGTCTGCAATCGCACGTGAATTACCTCCGGGTCCCACCAGCCACATATTGTGTTTGGGAATTTGTACGTGTATGGACTCGGTATAAGCGCTGACCTTAAGTGTTCAATTACAGAAGTGATTTTTAAAATGAAAGTTCAATAAATATAATAGTTTATGCCTTCTGCCCGTTGTTACGTTGCAAATGAGAAGTAACTAGATACATTATGGGCGCAATATGAAACTTTTCTGGTTTTTCACGGAGCTTTGCCTTGAACGTTTCACAATATGGCGTTAAAGTTATCAATGCACATGAAAATAACATGTTGATAGGTACTTTTACATATGAAAACACCTATTTTTTAATGCAAGATAGATAATGCCATCCTGCAGAACATTCAAAGCAAATCAATGACATCTCCATGAAGAAAAGCAGGTGGTGAGCATAAATGTTCATAATTCACATTTAATATATGGTTTTATTAAAAATCATGCATATGGGACTGTCACCATTCAGTCAAGTTACAGTTTGATTTAGATTTTTACAATGGAAAGAACGACAATGCAACAGAACAGGTTGAATGTCACTAATCCTTTGTAGCTATAGCACTAATAGTTTACAGTGTTCAGACCTCAAAATGCAGCAGGTGGCTGTTCACCTGTTCTTGACACCCACCAGGGATAATTGTGGTGATCCGTCTGTGTGTGACTCTGTGTGTGAGTCTGTGTGTGTGTGTGCGTGCATGTGTGTGCGTGTGGTTTATCAGTTAAGCCCCAAACAGGGAAAGTTCATCCTCTGTATAGATCATATCAGGAGGTGTTGACAGAGGCAGGTCTTGAGTAAGCTGCAGTGTGAATGTGACGAGCGTGCTGCCTCCACTCTGTTGTTGTAGACACATTTCACAATTAATCACAGGTCTGCCGCAGATTCCACACATGCTCAAGAGGAGAGGCCTTAGCAGTCAATGAAAGAGTGCACAAACATTTAAATATATTATGGGCGCCAAATTGTTCTACAACCCATAGTTATAAAACAATGATACGGCAGTAAGTACACATACCTTCAGCTTCCCTTTGACAAGACGTTTAGAAAAGACAGTAAAGTGTAAAGTGTAAAGAGCAGAGAAGAAAGGAAAGAGTTGCAAGAGAGAAAAAGCTAGACAGAAACAAAAAAAAAGTTTCTACAGACCAATCTTCAAACTTATCTAACAAAAAGTGAGCACAGGAAGAAGGTTATTCTGACTAATAATAGTAATTTTCTTAGCATAACTGCAGTGACATCTCTTTGTCCATAAATACCTGCAGGGGCCTGGAGGAAACAAAGGACACAGAGGCCAGTTGTTTTAAGAGGAAGATCCCACCTTCTCATTTGAAGAGAAGACACTAGACATATGATCTCTCTGACAGCCAAAAATGATGGCCGGCTCCAGCTCCAGCATCAGAGCGAACGCATGAATGGACAGAAACAAGTCTCTTTCTTTTTACAGGCCTATCCTCTTGCCCACTGCTTTTTACTTGCAGGTTTGAGTGCGCTGGCATCGAGACTGCAAGAACGACAGCACGGTGAGGCCTCAGACTGAAGTAAGAGCACAATGGTGGGCTCACTTCACAACTGTGCAAATACGCATATAATAATGTTTAAATGGGGATTATGTATATTAGTGTATTTTGTGTGTGGGTAACCTGACCCCGTTTACCTCCAGTCTGGGGTAGCCCTAATTGCCCCTAATGCTGTATCGCTCTGCACTGCTTTCATGGCTATAATTAGGCTAATGGAGGGCGCTGGTGCCAGACTCAGAGCCAGACCAGCGCTGTGCGGTTGTCCGGCCTCTGGGCTGAAGACGGAGGAGTCCTGAGAGTGAAAGAACAAGGATGTCTTTGGAGGGAGGCCGCGGGCTCACTGTTCACCTCTAATGGCTGTAGTGACAGTTGTGTGGGGCTGGGCTATTTTAAGTGGGATCCATTTAGAGGTCTGAGGACGGACGGAGTATGGATATTGTATCTTGTTTTGACACAATATTGTAAACTTTTTTTTTTTTTTTGTATTTTAACATGACAAAAATTTGCAAAATGTTGTAGAAAGGCATTCAAATTAGAAATAGAATTAGAAATGAGATACAAAGTGCGCTTATTTTATTTATAAGCGTTTTTGTCTAACATAAATTGCACTTCAAAATTGATAAGATGCAAAATTTTAGTTATTTAACACCAAACCGAGGCCATATTTTTAACAAAAAAACTCTCCTTTATTTAATTGTGAGCTCTTCTCAAGGGCTATTTAAAGTGGGACCCATTTGGAGATCTCTAACAGCACCGGGATGACGGACAGAGTATTGATGGATATTGTATCTGTAAGTTTTGTTCTGTCACAATATTGTAAACTTTATTTTTTTTTTGTATTTTAACATTACAAAAATTTGCAAAATGTTCTAGAAAGGCATTCAAATTAGAAATAGAATTAGAAATGAGACACAAAGTGCGCTTATTTTCTTTAAAAGCTTTTTTGTCTAACATATATTGCACTTCAAAATTGATAAAATGCTAATTTTTTGTTATTTAACACCATAAACCCATATTTTTTAAAGGCAAGACAAAAATTACAAAAAAAAAAAACTCTCCTTTATTTAATTGTGAGCTCTCCTCAAGGTGTAATGACTCTTGTTTTGTGAAAGGCTATTATTTCCCCACTTCTTTGTCACTTGGAAAAAAAAAAAAAAAGGTTCCATTCTGCAAATTCTCAGGAATGTGAAACACTCACCTCAACCTTTGATCACTCGCTGGACTACCTGAGTGACTTTTCGTGTGGCTATGACTATAACTAAGCAAATATTACTCAAAATGATGTCCCACGTGACCAGTCTTCCAATACATCCCATCTGAACATTGTATATTTAAGTTATTACTACCAATGCATCTACAGAAATAGGCCAATCAAAAGCAGTGTGAGCATTGTGAGCATATCTTTTTCCAAATGAGACATGAAAAAGACTTGATTGACTCAGCAACAAAATGTTCTCTGCTTTGCGTCTCTTCATCTTCACAGTCCAAGCAGAAAAAAATCATCCACGCTTGGTCAGTCACAAGAGTCAGTTTAGGTTTGCTCTTAGAATAATGTGGGCATTTTTGACTTTTGCTTTGGAACATTCGGAGCTTTGGTGCGTGTGTGCGTAATAAAGAGTGTGTGTTTTAGGGGCGGGAGTGCCTTCCGTTGACTGCTCGCTCACCTCGTCCATTAATAGGGTCAGTGGGAGGTAATGTTGTGGTTGAAGCATACCTGTGGGGCTGACCTGGCTAAGAACATAAATATCGGCTTTGCACTGACACACACCTGAAATTCCAGTCACTTCCTCGCTCCCACCCCCTTCATTCTCCTCCCCTGGACTTCTTCACTTCAATTCACTATTGTTTTTTACATTTTAACAAAAAAAGAGCTGCACTAACCCCTTTGTTAACACATTATTTTGTAATGACTGTGGCTCCAGGTGAAACACAGAATTTATTCATGTGAGGTTTAAGCTTTAGAATATTGTTACCTCATCAAAAACTAACCCAGAGGCGGTAGTTTTAATTTACTGGTGAACTTTTATCTTTTATTTAGTAGAAATAAGCAATTCCAGGGCTAAAGTTATCCAAATGATTTTATAGAAGATATATGGAGTTTAAAAACACAGTGGACCACTAGTCATATGACATCAAAAAATGGAGTGTTTTCCATTTGAGAGAAGAAATCGTGTGAATGAAACAAAGCATAACTCCTGGAAACAGCGTAATATGGGCCCTTTAAACATTTATCCCATGCACACCTAGTGGTTCAGCGTCATTTCTTCAGTGAAACCAAACAATCCGACCATTCGACTGGACTCAAACCGCAAACCCGTCTTGGCTAAACTTGTATATAGCTTCACACAGGAGCACGTGTCCATAATGATGTCTGGAGTATAATAACAGAAGCAATTTCTCCATTGGAATTAGTTCAAACACCATGTCCTTTAAGTAATTTAATACAGTTTCAGTGTGTGTTCACCTCGCGCTCGTTATTTCAGCTTCTGTTGGACCAGGGAGTGAATATTAAAATGACCCATACCACTCATGTTTGCCCTTATTTAAATCCATATTACCAGGGCCCAATGTAATGAATAATGCCAGACTTTGTATTTGTGGCTAAACACTGTGGCTCCTAACATCAGATAGTTTGAGTCTCCTGTTGACTATAACTGTCTGGGAGCTGATTTCATGTGTAGACTGCAAACTTCCTCCAACCATGTTATTGGGTAAATAGATTTAGGCTTAAAACGTTGTGCACCCATGAGTCTTTTTTTTTCCTTCTTCTTCTTTTGGCCATAATACTTTAGGTTAGGTGTGCAGGATTTATTGTATTTGAATTTGAATGGACACCGTAAATCACAAAGCTATTATTTAAATAACTAATTCCTCTCCAAACAACCACAACATCCTGCCTCATTGTGTAGAACCTTGCAACTTGGTCAAACCTCCTTTTCAAAGCCCGATATTGTAAAATCTCAGAGGCTAAACAGGGCTGGGCCTGGTTAGTACTCAGATGGGAGTGCTGACAATTCAAAGTACCACAGTGGGGCGCCAGTGGGAGTACTGTAGTTGTGTCCTCAGGCAAGACACTTAACCCTAACCCCTAATATGCCTAATATGAACGTGGCGTGTGCACTGGTGGTGGTCAGAGGCGCTTCTGTCAGTCTGGCCCAGGGCAGCTGTGGCTAAATTAGTAACTTATCACCGCCGAATATGGAGTGAATGAATAATGCACTTTGTATTTCTGTAAAAAACCAATGCATAATAATGACTTTTTATTATTTTATTATTATTTTTATGACTTTTTATTATTTGAACCTTTACATTCATGTTTGTTAATGCATAGGTTTGCATTAGTTTAGCAGTTTTTCAGTCAAATGTTTATTGCTCTTTCATGTGTTTAAATGTCAACTTTAAGCAGAGTCTCACATTAATTATAAATCTAATAGAATATAATTGCAATGCTTATCAAAACTAATGCAATTCATTATTTTCTCATTTGTATGTGGAAAGAGCAAACATGCAAACTGTCTTATTGCATATCTTCATTCAGATTATGCTTCGCTAGACTTAACCGCTAGACATGAAAAAACGCCACGTGAAAAGGCAGTAAATGCAAAGTTAAAACAGCACAAAGATGCAGTACGTGATGCATGAAGTTCATCTTGTCTGAGAAATCGTGGGTCACTGAAGTGCTCTACTTGGAATGCATAACAGAGCTCAGGTGTGAGGCAAAGCTGTCATCACCTGCATTATCCAAAATGCATATGACTCTTTTGATTCCCACTTCTTTATTTGACACTTTTTTTTCCTGCCGGTCTATTCTGCTGGTGCCTTTAAGCGCCGCCACATGCATGTAATCTGTATTGATAGAAAGCCCAGTACAGATCTCAATGTCCCCATTCCAGGGTTTAGGGGCTGACCTGAGGCGCGGTGGCCCTACCCTTCACACACACTCTCTCATTTCGATTTGAAAGTGGCTCGGATTTTCCTTCACACTCCATTCTCAGTTATCCTTGCATTTTGCCCAGTCAATCTTTGAAAGGAAATTTTCATTTTTTAATCTGAAAGTCTCTCCCTCTGTGCTAGATTTAAAAGACAGAAGGATGAAAGAGTTAGCTGCATATCTCCAACCAGCCTATACATACAGAAACAGTTTCAATTCAAGCTCTGCCGTGTGCTGTTAAAATATTTCCACTCCTATCCGAGTAGATATAAAGTCTGTGAGTCTGGAAACCAATTTTAACTATCAAACGCAAACCTGCAATAGTAAAATGTAACCAGGGATGCAAAGTAACTAATTATAAAGACGATGTTTTAATGATGTTTAGATTTTAATTTTGCATGAAATACTGAAATGCTACTAAATCACTTCCTAATGTTGTTAAATAATACTGAAATAACTCGTTCTTTGACAAAATTTAACTTTAACTTAAGCACAATTTTGACTGCAGCACTAGTACTTGTAATTGTGCATATTTTTAACCACAAAATTCAACTCACAGATCATTTAGTTTTGTTTCTATCTGACAAAAAAAAGCACCTGGGGTCTATCTCAAGGAGGAGGTCTACACTTTTTTTTAATTTCAAATCAGTTAAAGTTAATATTCCCCTGATGCACATGGGTACAGTGAGGCCCGACACAAACAAGTCCACAATAACTGCAGCGATTCTCCTGCCAGAGCCCAGCCAGGGCGCTCGGCTTTCACATGGTAAGTCTGTTTATGTGTCATCTCATCGCACAAAAGGGGGGGAGTGGGACCCGGGCGACGCGAGCAAGGGTCCGACCCGTGATTACCTCTTAAATACATATAGATGCGTTGCTTTTCATTGGTAGGCCTATTGAACGCGAGACCGAGTTAAATGAGATGTTAATCATTTCCGCTATCCTGTTAGCGAACTGATAAGAGCTTCGGGACCCCCTTCCACCCCCAAAAAGAAAGAGAAAAAAAAAAAAATCTACCTACTTTCAAATTCACACCTCTTTTTGCCTTTTTTATGGTAATGTACGGCGTGTGTCCCTTAGAAAAACGCAGATCATTCACTCAGTGCGTTTAATAACAAAGCAGAATGGGGAGATAAGTTTTGCAGCTCAGACTGAAAGCAGGCCCAGAATTGCATTTACTTTTTTTCTGTTGGTTTGAAATAGCCCAAGTTAAAGCCGTATAGATGAGTGAGAGAGAGAGTGAGAGAGTGAGAGAGAAAGCTAAAAAAAAAAAAGAAGAAGCGATGGCATTGAACAGTGTTGTATATAAAAATCCTTCAACTCTTGGACAGAAATGATTGTGAGGAGAGAGCTCCATTCTCTGCACAATCAAGAGCTCCTGTCCCATGTAAATATGTATGGGCACAAATACGCATAATCTAACTATATTGTGTATGGTTAAGCGTGAATATGGAGTTATTATATGAGTCTCCAAGTATGGGTGTGGCCGGCTCGAGTCAGCGCAGATATAGCAGTGCATGGGATTATAAAATATCATTACACCACTAAGAAGAACTACAAGTATGTTCGCTCTCCATCACAATGGCTCTTATGTTGTTAATATCCCTGTGCGTTTAGAGGGATAATGTTGTATTTCTGACTCCTCTGTGCATTTAAAGTTCAACATTTATTTGTTCTTTGTAGAGATGTTTAAATACAAAAAGTTTTTCACTGTAGGAAAGTAATATTTGACCATATTTTACTGAGAACATTTGAAAATCAGTGTCTCTTAATAGGTCCACACTAAAGTACAGTACTGGCAAAAAGTACTGCAAATTCCTTTTGATAATTTTGTGAAGAAATGCGTTTTATTATTACACGTATGATATTTAAAACTACTTTACAGAGCAAAAGTGTTTCAAACCTTTCAAAGCAAAAAAGCCATTTAGACACTTCGGTTTCTTCCAATCAGCAAAATCATACAAATCTGTATGTAAAATGCATTTTATGTTTTGTTGTATTATTTATTCTCTTTGTGCAACACCACCTTTTCCTTAATTTCATTTTTTGTCTAACCATGTTTCAAGAAATTATACTGTATATTAAAAACCTGTAATGTGCAGGGTTTGAGTATTTCTTATAATGACACATTAAAATTGTATCAAAACAGCAGGTTTTACAACAGTTGAAACTTCCACTGGAGCCCGCAGCAGATGGTGTGTTTAGATGTGGAAGAGGTTGTCATTTAAAAGGTTGCCTGGTCTTTTAAGGTGACTGTTACAACACTGTATGTATTGTATGTACTGCATACTGAGGGGCTGTGGGTGCTAACCACACATGAAACAGTGAATAAAACACAGGTGCATAAAGCAACGAACTGCACGCACCTCCAAGAGCTGCTGCTGCTGCTGCGGTGGCTCATGTTGTGGCATCAGAATATCATGGCGAGACATGAGGGTAGTTATCATAGGCTCATAGGCACAATGGACACATGGTCATCAGGCGTTGAACTCCAAAAGTACAGAGACTGAAAAACAACAAAAGAGCAGCACTTTGTCAGTACTATATAACTTTTTTGAATAATAACCACACTTTTAACACTTTAACACTTTAAGATTCAATTCATAATGAGCAAAAACTTTATTAAGAATGATGCAAGTTTAGTAAGTACTTAATTAATTCATACCATAACTTTAACCTCTTAATTATGTAGTTTCTAATTACTTACAAATTTGTCTTTTCAAATTTGTGTTTTATGGCATTTAACAAAAAAATCTAAAAAATCTATCATTTAGTGGTATAAAACTGAAGTGAAAATAACGCAGCATATTTCGACTTATTTAAGTAGCTTTGTTTGCACTATTGACTTGGGCAATGACTTTCCTGGACTTCTTGAGGCCGTGTGCTCAGTGTTTCCCCATCATCAGCTCTTTTCTCAGCATGTTCACGCGCTGACGTTTGACTGTTTCAGGTCAAAGGAAAGCAGATAAGGACAAGTGATATTTCTTACCTCACTCTCCACCCAAACAGTGAGGAGGCAGCAGAGTGACAGGCCTCCAGTGGAAGCCTTTATTTACATGTGCCATAATACTACAGGTGATCAAAACAACACGGCTATCCCACACGATTAGGGCCCTAAATGCAAGATGTGTTATGACAAGCTGACTCCCACTACCAACCAACACACTGTGTACCAAACCAGGTAATATGGAAGGTGAATAGGTATGTTGTTGCAATCTTATGAAATCATTTCAATAAATGTAATTGCCAGACTTATTTTTCAATAAATCACAGCAAAATGCTCACAAGTTTTACTAACATGGGGGAAAATAATATTTTTGGGTCATTCAATATTCTTTAGATATTAATTTCTGTACACTTATGACCACTTTAAAATAAATATATTTTAGATTAAAGTAATAATAATAACAAAAGTACAAATACTAGGAACATTTACCTCAATCTATTATCTGTCACTTATGTTCAACCCTTGGAACAATACCTTGCCATTTCATAGTACAATAAGTATTGTTTTACTTTGTACTAGAGGAGCTTTATGTAAAAATATATATTTAATTACTTTCTAGTAGTAGTGAGGTGTTGAAGTGCTAACCAAGTTCCACTGATAAATAAAAGGTCAGACCACTGAAGTAGTTTTCAGAAACTGAAGAGAAAACCACAATGAGCTATCTTTTCCACAGAAACAATATATGCGCTGCTACATATCAATTTTACGAACATTACCAAAGCATTAAAAGATAAGGGCAGTTTTTACACCCCATTCATAAGGGAAGTAAAAATAAAGCAATGAATAAGCTAAATTAAAAAGGAAAAAGAGTAGTTAATAAAGAAAGACACTTCTGAGGCTCAAATGACAAGATACCAAATTTCAATTTGAGTTTGCAGAGGCGTGGAGGAGAAGCCAGTGTTGTGAGCCTTTGATACTCAGCCCAAGCAAGTCCTTCCCCAGCTGCGCGGGCTAATTTGTTCCTTGGGTCCTATCTTACCCCCTCCTAGTCTCCGTTTAGCATTATTAATCAAATTACACTCACTAAACTTTCTTTTTCTTGTCTTATTCAAATTGTCTTTTTTCTCATTGAGGATTTCTTGAGCATGGCCTTCTCCCTATGTTTTTTATTATAGTTTTTTTGGCTGCTATAGCTAAGGGTAAAAATACAGTACTTGTCATTCAAAAATAGTGGCATCAGGTTAATGATTTAATTTTTTCAATTAAGATAAAGAAACACTCTCCCTCGTGACCTGCGGGGCACCACTAAACATCAAAGCACCATGGATACTAATTGTTTTGAAGAATTTTTCTGCTGGTTTAGAGCCATCGTCAGTCCAGGCCCGATCATATGAATCCTTATGCCCTCCCATGCATTACCACTGATATGCCATTTACACCACATTCAGCAACCCCAGAGCTACTCCAGGAAATAGACACCACCATTTAGAGTTCAAAGTAGGAATCCATATGTCCAATTACATTATATTTATGCTCCCACATACTGTGCACAACTATCTGCTGCTCCATCTTTTGCTCCTAGCTTTGTCTTTAGTCTCCATGTATGAAATTACTTATTCGCTGGCCAGAAGTCATTAGCAAAGCCATTGGAATATGTAAATGTCAGTCAGATGAAAAAAAACAAATTACATGGGGCATATGTAATAGTAAAGAAGGCCTACATTTTGTGGAATTATAGGGTTCAATCTACGTTAACGCTAATTCTGAGATATTAAGGCTTAAAGTTGTGACCACTTAAATAGGACAACTGCAAAGAGATTTTTTAACTTTCTTTCTTTGTGAGTGAGCTGAAGTTTCTGGTATTTCACTGGAAAAATATAGGGATGTTTTAATTAACGTAGACATCCTGAGAATAAAATATATTTAACAGCAATATTTATAGTATTCATTTATATTGTATATGTTATATTATTGTAACTACAGCCAGCTGAGGAACACTGCATTAAAATAAGCATCAAAAGTAACACCTTGTACTCATTTTTATATGTATATTTTTGAACTTCAGAAACATCCGTATACATGGCCCTACTGCCGGTGTAAAAGCTGCATCGATTTAGGATGAACTGACCTGATGCGCTGAGCAGCTGGAGGCAGTGGAACTCAGTGTGTAGCCTTGCATTGCCCCCTACTGAAACCTGACTCCTCCAGATACTCTCCACTGCTCACGCACGTTTTTAGCTCTCTATTCACTTGTGTGCGATAAATAACAATGCACTTGCCTTGATACGAGGAAACGACTGGTTAAAACAATGCACAATAAGCTAATATCCCATATACAAAAGCGGGTTGGTTATTGTCGCTTCTGTGGATTTCATTTATTGCTTATACGTTTGCAGGGATGTTTCTCCTTTACTGTTTTCTGCTTGAGGAAATGTATAATAAACATTAATTTTAAATGTGTTAGAATCAGCTAACACATAAGCTACAGATTAAACAGTACAATAAAGAACATTTCCATTTGTTCACAATATAATTCTGCTGACTTTTAGAGCTAAATGTTAGTTTTATGTTGCTATTATGTGTCATGTATTATTATATTATGCACTTTGGATTACTTTTTTTAAATAAAATGTACTATACAAATAAACTTGGATTGCATAAAAGTATCACTAAAGTAATCTTACAGTTAATTTGTGTATTTATTGTCAATGGCTGTTAAATAACTGAGAGGTTTTACTGCTAAGAGAGATATTTAAAAACAATATTTGCAGAAAAAAATACATCTACAATGCTTAAACCATTTGCATAAACTATTTCTATGTATTGTTTGCAACACTTATCAAGTTTGTTGCCGTGTTTTTCTTTTTTTAACGCAAGTAAGTTTACATCCAACATCATTAATGCCTGATGTTAGTATGAATATCTTGATGGGATTGTGCGCGTAGTGTTTCCGGTCTCACTCTCCTCCCCGGGGCTGCTGGGATGCCTCTGCTTCTGCCTCTGTTATTGCGGCTGCTAGTTAAATCCTCAAAGTGTCCGGGCCTCTGTGTGCCAAAGCTGCCCGCCTCAGTCCACAAGTAATCCACAGCAAATTCCTTCAGCCTCAGTATCACAGGCCGCTCTGCCAAGGGACTGTGCTGGTGTGTGTCTGAGCCCCGTGTCAGCCCCAATATGAATGCATGTTTGCTTTTATGTATAGTGCGCCGCGAACTTCCATGCTGTGTGGAGCTGTGTGTGTGTGTGCGTGTGTGTGTTGGGGAGGTGGCGTGGCTGTAGTGCGAGCCAGTTGACATTCACACTGGCTTTCCTTGCCTCTCCCGTGCCTCTCTCTGGCTGGATGCAGTCCCGGCCAGCGGTTTGGTGGCGGGCCTAGCACGAGCAGCAGCAGCAGGAGGAGGAGGAAGAGGCACTCCATTTGCCTGGTTATACATCCCCGTGTGGCTCTCCTGCGGTGCAGAAACACTGGCTTCTTTACTGCAGGGTTAATGGACACGGGAAAGAAGACAATGATCACTGCCGAGTTAGCCCGAAAAGCTCACCAGTTTGGGCAAGTGAGCTATATATCCAGTTTCCAGCTTAATGTAAATACAGGGAGGGACAAGAAATGTACAAAATGTTAAAGATCTGAACTATAAAGGACTATTCGGTGCCATTTAATTTCAAATTCAAAACCAATTACACTCAGTGCAAAATATAACAGCAGAAAGCTTTTTCTGCTGTTATATTTTGAGTGGACAAGACCTCTTAAAACCAGCCTTTATGATGTGGTCATTAGTTGTGCAATGTGTGATTTTAGAATTGAAAAGGGGCACCTTTTTAATTGACCAAAGCCATGTGCAAAATGGCATTTGTAGCACACCAAGTATGGTACAGTTTTTAATTTGAAGGTTGACATATAATGAGTTGCCAATGTTTGTCTTTTCATATTCTCTGTGTTAGGACTTAAGCTGTTTGGTGGGGATACTTTGAAGTTAAAAACAAGAAACCTGGACATTATTGAATCCTATTTAGAAGGCCCAGGATTGAGGAAGCCTTAAAGACACACAGGAAAGAAACGCCCAGGCTTCTGTGCCGTTTAATGTTCACAGCATCCCCTCTCCTTTTATGTGTATGCTATCTGAAATTAATTGGTTTTTGAAAGTCAATGTATTCATTTGAATATATGCAGGACGACATGCCTATATTTGATTGTGAATGCGCACCATTTGTCTGCACTTGTTTACCATTATTGGCGAGTTTGGCAAATGTCAAGAAAAGCTTTTACAATGAAGGGCTGTGGCTGCAGTAAACAGGGCCTCCATTAGTCATGTAACCAGATCACATTTGGAGCTTGGACTAATTTCCTTTTTCTGTATTTGATGTGAGTGGCTAAATCATTTAGACTTCCTATTTAAATTGTCAGGTCCTATAAGCAGACGGAGTGACCTCAGCACCACATGACAGTCCCTCTGGGAGGCAGACTTAGCAATCACAAGTCTGAGGGCGCAAAGGAGAACAAGTTCAACCCAAACAGTCTGGTGAGAACCCCAAATGCCGCCGCCGCTCCCCCAGACACTCCATTTTCACCATTTTTGTATAAAATGTCAACTAATGCAGCGTGGGTTGGCGCCAGCAGTGTGTATGGCTGTATGTTGGTACTGTCGGTAATGTGTTTATATAACATCCCTCACATTCCATACTAAGAGCCTTCCTCTCTCCCGAGTTCATTCAAGCAGGACACACACACACTAAGTCTGAGCACATGTGCCCTGAAATGTACAAAAGTCATGTTCCTAAACACACGCACATCCACTTTGCAATTGTAGCATTACAGAGGAGTTCCAACACGCAACATGGAACAGTGCGCTGTTCATCAATGGACTGTCAAAACTTTAGGCTTAGAGAGCCTCACTTTCTGACATCATTAATGTCTTATATAAGGGCTGCATGGAGAGATTTCCTCTGACCATCAAATACAAAATGCCATGAAGTAATGCTGTATAAAGACTTTCATTATACATTAAAAAAACAACTATATACTATACTATATATACTACTATATATACTGTTATCATTTTTTTATATATCAAAATATGTTACAGATGTTTTATGACGACCGCCAGGGCATTACTGTTATTTTACATGAGTTAACTTTGACATAAATGCATCCCACTTTCTCTAATTTCTCACAATTTCTTATCTGACAATAAAAATGTTTTGTATAAACAGAAGTCAATCCACAGTATTGAATTTTTTCCACACCTGTCAACATTTCGAGTTTGTTCAGTACAGTTAGAGCAGTCAGTGATGGCACGCAGCTGTCGATGTGCAACAATGCTGAACATGTGCCACATTTGTGTGTCCTGATGCCAGCCTCTGCCACTCTCTGCAGTCCTGCCAACCTCTTGTGCCTGAGACTTCCTTTATCCTCACCGGCTCCTTTTACCGCCTCTTATATTACTGCATTATTATTCCTCCTCAAGTTTCTAAAATACAAACGGAAAGGACAACAAGGAAGTAGCTTTTTATATAAACCCTTAATTATTAACTGATGTTTATACATTGTCAATACGCTCTCAGTTTTGAATCATCTTAAGAGTAACAAATAAAAAAGGTAAGTTTAACAATGGGCATGTCAAAGAGCGCATGGAGCAGGGGAAGGGGGGGCCGGGCCAGTCAGAAGGCATTGAGTTCCTGGTGCCATTGTGCCTGTTGACACCCTAATCCGCCTCAGCAGCCATGCAGGTGTTGTGGCGTATTCAGGGCTTTCAGCGCACGCCGTGGCACCTCTGTATTCAGGTCTGATGTCTCTACAAGGAAACAGTGGATCAGTGTTTCTCCGACTTGACGTCAGCTGTCACGCAGAGCTACTGAACACCTGAAAGATCTCCTTAGACTGTCTTTGTCACCAATTGTGTCCCCGCGCCTTTATTTTCCTGCTACCATAATGACGACTGATTAAATCCAGTTTTGAATGCTGGGTGTCAGTAGCGTTGGTGTAGCGCTGGGGCATGGGTAAGCCCTTTGCTCAGGTGAAGGAGCGATGGGCGGAGCAAGACAGTAAAGCATTCATGATAGGGTTTTTATCACGCTTCAGGGAGCTGCGTATATGAGAAAATATGTATCTATTTATTATATTATTCACAGTGTATCTTATTGAGGCTATGATATGTTGAGAATGCATGTCAAGAGCTAGTTTGAGCTTAGCTTTTTCGGGGGATTCTTGGGAGCTTACAAAATGGATGTGTTTACCTTTTTTGCAGTGAAAGTGTCAGACTGAATACCTGCATGTCTGGATTGAGGCTTATTAAATTTGATGAGTAAAAATTCTTAACACTTTATCTCTCCTTTGTGTTGTCCCATTGGTATCTACCTAGAGCCAGGCGCTTTTCCCAGAGGCACAGAAGATAAACAAGCCCATATTTTTCCACTTTTAACCCATTTTCTCCACTGCTTTCATGATACACAGTATATGGGTGTGATTGTGTAGTCAGTCAGAAAGCCTAAACAGAAATGGATGAGTTTGTTGTGTTTTCCCACAGTGACAACAGTGAAGCATGTTATGATATGAGTGTAGAGTTCTGACATTCATAGCTTTCTTCTGAAGGTTGAGATGATGGATGCCTACGAGTTTGACGGCGAAAAGGTGGAATCAAAGCAGCACAACAGAGTGAATATTATACAGCAAATAATACACCTTCTTCTATTGTGTTGCAGTGGAATAAGTACAGTTGCATTTTATAGAAGCTTATTCTGTGCATGTTTTTATAAACTGCTGACAGTTTGATTGCATTAAGTTATCTTTGTTTGTCCTATTCTAACTACAGCTCTGTGGCTTAACAACAGGTGCATGGCATCAGCGGCAACATTTACAATCTATGGACAAATATACAGGTTATGTGGATACTAATGTTAAATATAATCAGCATCTGTAGGAAAAGTGTCTTGCTTGTGGGTACAACTGCATTATGAGGTGCTTAGTAATCTACTGCTGAAATTAAGTAAGAAAAAAGCTCTGGTTTTGATAAAAGTGGATGTACCCATAGTTTTGCATTGAAATATCAGTATATTTTTAAGGAAACAGACAGATTCTTAATCAAATCGAGGCCTGCAGTGTAGTGGTCAGCAAGAGCAAAGCTGGGCCTCTAGTGAATTTAAACTTTGTGTTATTCAAAGTAAATCCAAGGGCACTCAGACACAGAGACAAAGTTAGCTGTGGAGAGAGGGGGAGATCTGTGCTGTGTCAGCAGAGTGTGCTTAAACCAGCTCCAAAGATTAATCACAGGAAAACACATAGAGCGACCAAACACACACACACACACACACACACAGACACACACACACACACATACACACATACACACACACTGTTCTGCACATACACACACACTGTTCTGCACATACACACACGCACAGTTGTATATCTCGCATTCGCAGCAGTTCAAAGTGTGGTTGGTTTGAAACAGATTAAAAACTGTCTATGAAGTGATGCATTGCAATTGTCATAGAAAGGGTGGGAGAGATCTTTTTTGCATAAAAATCCCTTCTTTCTTCCCACCGCTATCAGCAAAGAGATGGAGAACTCACTAATCCTGCTGTGGTCGCATTTGCATCGGTGGCAAATAAACAAAAGCAGACCATTTTTCATCTGTGGCTGCTATATTAAAAGGAGATGGGGGGGTTGGGGTGGTGGTGCCAGGGGATGAGAATAAGGGCACCAAGGCAGACCCTGTGGTGTCAGAAATTTAGAAATACTTCTGCAGTGGTTTGGTTCTGATTAATGGAAACTAGGGTGTTGTGTTCACTGCATCAATCTGTGCTTTCTCGTCCAGGAGGAGATGCCAAAGGGAAGAGACCTCAGGAGAGTACAAGGACAGGTACAAATGCATTAAGTTACTGTCACTCAAGCATGAGTCTATAATGTAACAGAACGTGAGAGAGCAGGCCAGTCCACTATGAATCTGAATGTCACAGAGGCATACAGAAATGTCTCATGTACCACAACAATCAAAACGGGAAGCCCCATATTTCAAAAGAGAAAAAAACAGTTACGAAACAATATAGAAGGTTAGAAACTAGAATGTGGTTTCAAAGTCTAGCAGAGTGCTAGGTGGCTATGTACAAATATACAAATAAAATACAAAGAACTCCAAAAGCCTATCTAATAGTATGGTATTGTTTTTTCCACTCAGAGTTGTTAAGCTATTGGATATTGTTTGATTTGCACTGCTTCACCAAATTAGTCAATTGGACATAGTCAAATGTGCAGCCCCTGACCTGGGAGCGAGCAGATTAGCCATTTAGCGCAGGCAAGGGTGACAATCGCCACATCTGATCAATAGAACTTATCTTTGTGTCTCTCCACATTATGCTCCCAGTACAGTAACACACCTGGAGGAATCAGTAAGTGTGTGCTGATTAGATTAGGATTTGACTGTACACAAGTGTACACAGTGATAAGAGACGCCACCGCCTGCCTGAGAAGTGGAGAGGACAAAGTCTACAAGTCCAGTGTACTGCAGCTTGTGCTAAGAAATAATGCCATAGTACAATATGTGTATTCCTTGATTTTAGATTCCATATGTTGAGCTAAAGTATATTGCTTTGCTAAAGCAGTTTCATTTTGATCATGGTCCATTAATGTAAATGAATGAAGTAAAAATGATAAAAAATGCATAATTTTTCTTATTCTACAGTGACAAGTCTCAATTATGTTATCTGTATTTCAGAAATGGCTGCCATAGAACAGTATTTTGGACTCGCATAGAGAGCTGAGATGAACCATTGGCTCTTGTTGTCAGGCCTGAAGATAATTAGAATTCCCGACTGGCTGTGGTGCTCGGACACTTCTATAATTACATTGTCAGTGCAGCAGTTGATTAAGGCTGGCCTGTGAGGTATGGCATTAGCTGCACTGCGTCTGCATACTGAATAGAAAAGGTGACCCTTCCATACCTTTAGCGTGCTCTGTAGTGAAACATAGTCCCTGGGATACGTGAGGTTTTATAATATACGGAACGATACTTTAACAATGAGCGCAACAATTATGAAAACATTAGCAAACACATTTTCTTTATTTAGATTTTTAAAAAATTTACTTGATACAGTGAAAAGACATTATATAGGGTATAGATTACATTACCAATTTTGACTGTTTTGACAAATGACCAAGCAATTTTGTTAAGCCATACAGAATCTCTTGCAAACAAAAAAAAAAATACATTAAAAAAATACATTTTACTAATCAAGAAACTTTGAGGGGTTATGATTGTCCTGATCTCAAAAATATTTGTAAGATTTTGCATTGTTTATTTAAAAAAAGTTTCAGTTATTTAAGATTTATATAAAGAAAAACTCAATAGCGTGGGTCAGGGTCAGCACCTTTGAAAAAACAAAAAACCCTTCAAACTGCCCTGTTGTGATATGGACAAATGCAGAGTCGGGGTTGGAGGGACATGTTAAGGGCAGAGGAAGGTAGAGAACGGTGTCAGGCCTGAGCTTAAGGAGCAGTTGTAGAAAATAAACAGATGGGAGCTTTGAGGATATTCTATCTGAGGCTTAGCCCTGTTGAGTATAAATATGGTGTTGAGTAAGCCATGTAAATAGGCCTGTGTTTACCTGTCTGCATGGCCCAAATTAATCACCCATGCCGCCACAAGCTGCCAGGGGGAGGGAGCAGCAAGGCAGTGGGATGTAGGGAGTTGGAGTGTAAACACCGCTAAAAGCTACTGGTTGCAGCCATTTTGTTTTGGTTAAGATACAGAGTGAGCGATGAGGCTGTACTTCTGTGTTGAAGGGTGAGAGGAGTAATGGGAGGACCAAAAAGTCTGGAAAAATGTATGAATTTTATAATGATATATTTGTAAGAATCCAAAAAGTTAATTATAATAATAGTCACTCTACGGGTGTCTGAATATAATTGTTAATTTACATTAAAGAGCACAATTGTACATGGTATAAAGAATGAGAAAGGCCAGTGTCACATAGAATCCATTCTGAATATGAATCTGCTGTGATTTGAGACGATAATTCACTTCAGTTCTTCAAATTCAGTTCCAGGATCAAGGGGCTGTCAGGTGCAGCAGTTCGGATTAGCAACAGCAGGATAGAATCCACCGCAGCCTGATTATCATACTATTTCCTATTGCTAAAACCATTACTGCGATTTTATTAACCTCTTCTTTTAAGTGCCTATGCTTTAATTTAATATATGCTTGGTATTTAATCATAAGCTCTGTGTGTATGGAAGGACATGGAGCGGGAAGCATAATCTTTTATGTATCTGTTTGGTGCTCTGATTTGGTTTATACTTTACATCCAAAATCAAGCACCGCCAGGGAGGGCAAAGCTCGCCTTTCATTTGAATATTTATGAAAACAATAAATCATATTTTAAAAGTCAAAATGATCTGCCTATACCAGTACCAGGCCTGGATACAGGTAAAAGGCCCATTGGATCTGAACTTAAACTTTTTTAAAACTGTAAATTAAATGTTTCATTTGTGGTCTCTCTTTTCTCAACATGAAATTGAGGGTCTTTAGGAAAATGAAAAGCCAATATGCAAATTACTGCACATGTCTTCTGAAATTGTATTGTATTTATTTAATGTCCATTTGCTGTGCCTCCACACAGTTATTCTTCCTGGAATCAGTGACCTATGGTGCATGTTTTTTGGGTTGTGCCTGAAGGAAACCGACCCAGACATGAGGAGAACATGCAAACCCCACACAGAAAGGCCCAGGCAACTCGGGGATCGAACCCAGAACCTCCTTGCAGCCTTCCAAATCTAAATGAATCGTAGGGGTTCTGCCTTATTTGAATATAAAATAGCAGTCTATGTTGGAAAGGAGACCTTTAGTTAAACGTATTCTACAATTATATGCTATGGTTTTAAATCGAATTAGCCATGCAATTTCCACTCGACTGCAAACTTTTTGGATTCAGACACTTTTAGGACATGAACAGGAAATAATAGGCTATTAGGACATGTTCGGCAAAGAAATAGCTTTTTTCGTTTTTCTGACATGTTTGTCTTGGACTAATTCCTCTCCAAACCACGACAGCCCGACCTACAAAGTCACACGGCTCTGTCACAGGCGGATTTCTCCTGTCTTCACTATCTGCTCGTGCTTAAGGCCAAAGGGTTTTCCTCGCTTCCCCTGGTGTGAAATGCAAACTGTCATTAACCGGGAGAGGGCCAGGCACATGGAGCTTACACAGAGCCATCAATACGACAAGAGCAGCTATGGGAAGAGGACTCATTGTGTCTCAATAACTTTTAAAAGGAAACTAATCCATTCTTGCTCTTAATTGCATGCCACATCCCCCTCCGATTTGTCCATCCACCCAACACAATGTGGAGGAAGCAATATTTAAACACGCACTTCCCATGAGTCCCATTTCAAATGCAGTAATGAGTTTTTAAAGGACATAATGGTCTATATTATAATGTACATTTTAAACAGTAGGAGGTGAAGAAGCTTCCCCTTGTAAAATAGGGTTTGTCTATGGGTTTTGAGGCTGATATGTCAAAATGTGTGTGTGTGTGTGTGTGTGTGTGTGTGTGCGTGTGTGTGTGTGTGTCCATGTACAAGTTAGAAGACGCAATATTATGGGGGACAGGGCGCTGAGGATTAAGGTCTAATTTCTCCTGTTCTTTCATTGAGACTGCAATCCACCACTAGATTGATTGGGACCTTTAATTACACACCAATAATTATATGGGCAGATCTGGTGTTTGAGAAGAAAGAAGTTCATTTTGTCTCGCTAATTATCAAAGCATTCCCTTGTGTGTGTGCGTGCATGAAGCAAATCTCCCAAAAGCTTTCTAAGACCCTGGAACACAAAGGTTAACTTGCAAACTAAGAGATGAAGGAATAATTCTGAAAAGTAATGTCATTTTTTTTTTTTTTTACAGCACTCACAAAATCCAAGACTTTACAATCATCACTCCGAGTCACAACAGATTCTCAGACAGTAACTTGTCGTAATAACTGGATTGATTTTCTGCCCTTTGCTACCTTTTCTCAATAAGTGCGACCAATTTCCCCTCTCTCGTTTCCCCCAGCCAAATCGGCACTTGCTGACATGCAGCGTAGTGGCTAGTGTGCTTCTAATTTTTACATTACATTGCATTAGCCTTACCAGGTTTTAAGGGGAAACCAATACGGGAATTATTATTTTTTTGGCGTATAGCAGTATATGGTGGACGATTTGGACTCAGGAGTCAATCATGGTGCCCGGTGATGATGGCAGTGGAGTTAGCGGGCTTGGCAGACCCTGATTAGACCGTCTTAGGCTGGGGAGTCATATATGTGCTATTTCGCTGATAGCCTGCGAATCTGGATTTCCTGCTCCAGTGCGCGCGTAGAGCTAAACCCATCCAACCGAGGAGGCTAGGCAAAGTGGGGAAGGTGATTTTCCCTCCATCTCCACTTGCCCAAAACACACACACATAGGCACACACTTGTGCACACTGCGACAAAGAGCAAATGTATTCATTGAAGAATTCTGTGTGGAAAAAAGATCAATTTTTACCATGACTGAAGTGATGGAGCAATGGCCTTGTTCACCTCCTAAAAATATAATGTATTTTTTGGAAGTTGTCCTAACACATATTCACTCCTCTGGAACATTTTGACTAGCCTTTCAGGGAGACCTTTCTCTATCCCCCGTCATATGAGCCTGCCCACCTGCATCCAAGACACTACAGCAACCCTTTGGAGCATTTAGCAAGAACACAATTACTGAATTGTGCGAGCAGACAAATGCGGTGTAGGACAGTTGGGGATGGGAGAGGTGGGGTAATGCTATCCGCTGCCTCCTCCTTCCCTCACTCAGTCCCCATGCCTCAGACCTTCTCTCCCCTTCCCTTCCTCCCTGCCATCCCAGTTGCCTGACAAACACAGGGGGAAGTTGTGTATGTCAGCTCTTCCCAACAATTACCTTCAATTACGCTTGACTGCAGTGTGGCCCAGTAAAAGGCTTAGCTATTAGATGCTGTCTCTTTTCTTGCTCAGTTCTGGAGAGTGGCCAGCTTCTATGTGAAAACGACCCACCAGACCCCCTGCTCGATTTGCTCTGGCCTCAGCTCACTTTACAGCGCTGCCATATTACCCAGCAGCACTTTGTCCATTCACATCTTCTGCTCTCCTCCTCACCTGCCCCAGTCCCTGTAGCCTCCACCTCACTGCCCTTCTTTTTGTCCACTGAGGGCTGAACCTGTTTGTGCTACCTGGAGGGTTCAGGGGTATTAGGGAGAAATGATACCCCCTTTATGGATGCTCCCATGAGGCTACTGTTGTGCAGTTAATTTACATTTTTAACAAATTTAAGTTTACAACAAATGGCACAGGGGATATAATTACATTTTCCTGGTACTTGTATGAATATGTTAAAGTGTTTCTATTATGTGGGTCTTTAAAGTCCATGGACATAGATTGTGTTTACTTTCATCATACATTTTTAACTCCAGTCCAAAGTAGTATTTTGATTATACCCTACCTGACAACTCTGGATGAGTTTTTGTCTAAGAGCAGGCTCGCTCCATCTGGCTCCTGTACGCTCACTGTTCTTATCTGATCACCTGAACGGACCGGGTGCGAACCTGCAGCTTCTTATCTCCGAGTGTTGTATTTCTGTTCCACAGCTCATTAGCATAGCATTTGTCCCAAAGCAGCCATGCTGCACAGAGCTGAGAGGGAAAAGGTATGTCTTATTTTGGCCTTTGCACACAGTGTGGAACAATAGCATGTGTGAGTCCAGTTTAGCCCCTCACAGCTCTGAATGTTTGGGCTCCTGGACAACAAGGCCCAGCTCAGTACAGGACAGCCGGGTGCAGGATCACACTTCTCTGTAACAGAGAAGACTGACCACGGTAAAAGGCAGCCCAAAAACATCCCCTCTCTCTCTCCTCCTGCCTGCAGACCCAGAAAAGCCCTTCAGGGCTTCCCTGGCTGTGTCCAGACCAGGCATCACTGCTGCTGTTTGTGCCTCTCGCTTTCAAGGCCAGCCAAGAGCCTCTCCTCTCCTCCTCACTCTCAGCGCAGAGCCCTAGCACCTGGCACACCGGCCTGGCTCCTGGTCCCACTGTGGACTGCTGGCTGTGTGCTATGGTATACGCCTGTGCCTTTGTTTCACTATTGTTCATCTGCCTCTGTGTGCTCTGGAGGTGTGTGTCCACCACTGTCTGTGTTTAAAATGTAAAATGTGTGTTAATATGCCATTCTTCATGTAGATCTCAGACAATACCACACCCTCGCCCAGCCTAATAAACATGCTTCTCATACATAAAGGGCAGAACGGCATAAGTACGTGTAAAATGTCCTATTTGAGTCTAGAGGGATTCTTGTTGGCTCTATATATGAAGGCATGTTGTTTGTTTTCTTCTGACAATTAAATCAGTCTGTTCTTTCCTGAGTCTTTGGCAGGATTAAACTAATATAAATGTGGGGCAATTGATGGCTATTTATTTCATTTTAATCAAACCATCCATATGACAGCTGCAAATACGCAATCAATCAATTGTTTCTAGTCATTAAAACGCAATATAAAATGTGCACTGCCTGTCATCTCCTTTCAACTCCCTGACATGATAGTGCTGCTGCTGCCAGGCCTGTCAGTCTGCTGATTTACTGGTGTTTTGTGCCTCTTGCATCTGAGAACTGCTTCAAAAGATCCAAAGGGCTTTCCACGTGCACTAGGCTAACTTGGATCTTGGAAATGTGATAACTCTCAGTCAATAAAACTTGTTGTGTCTGTCTAGTCTATCTATATTTTCCCATTAAAATTATGGCAAAGGACAAGCAATTTATTTAATATACATGATTTGGTCTCTTTTAAACTATTTAGAAACTGCATCAATTTGCATTTTCTATTGACTCATATTTGAACTCTGTCAGTCTATTGATCTATTTAACCGTTCATTTTAAGTTTGTTCTGACTGTTGTGAATGTTTCTTTTTCATATACTGCAGTGTGCACCTCATTTATTGTGCCTTTTTGAAAAGATTGTATGCATGGTTATTGATTCTTATTTTAAGTAGTACAAAACCCACGTCAGCTCTTGCCAATAAAAACAGAAACTGAAAGTGAGAAATTCGCCGTTGCCTCTGCAGTGTCTGTGTGTGCGTGCTCTTTGGTCCATTTCCAAACTGTCTGTCTGTGAATTTTGTGGTTGGCGATAAAGTAGCGCGGGAGAAGCTAAGATGAGAATCTGTGTTTATTCCTATTTGTGCTGTTGTTTCAGACATGTCAGATAGGCAACAAATGTGATAGAATGGATGGGTTATCAGATCTGTAATTGTCTGTCTTTGAGAAAGGATGTTACTGATGCTTTTGAGTAAAACAAAAAAATCTACAAACATAATCCGCCGTCGACTTGATAGTCGAAAAGCAGATGCTGTTTCTCATAGTGGGAGTGTGTGTCTCCTCTATGTGTGCCGAGCATGCATCATGTCCTGATAAGATTTGAGCTGTTTTCCTAATTAGAAGTTGGTGGAATTGTGATCATTATTTTCCATTCAATTAAATGATACAGCCTGCTGCCGAATGAGTGCTTAATCACTTTGTAATTAATGCTGGGGATTTTTTTTTGTTTCCCCACAGAAAACGTTATGCACTCTCGAAACTTACTTTAAGTGTGAAATGCTAACACAGATGACTTCGTCAAGATTACATACCATTAAAAAATACAAAGTTAATCAATTTAATTTAATTTTTTCATGTATTTTTTCTTGCCTATACTAAGTTGGATTGTAAGCAATGATAGGATGCATATCGAACATAACATTTGTAATTGTTTTTAGATCCTGAATGTATTAATCATAATGAATCAAGAAAAATTACTTAGTCCATTATTAATCTTCTCCTTGGTCACACTCTTCTATCAAAATCACCAAATGGACACCGGCTGCCTTTCTGTTGTATCATCTCCCGACAATAACCACCGAAAAATTACAATGACACATCCTGGAAATGCAACTACCAACATGTGCAGCTGCTAGCTATGTAACTAATAAGTAAAATCAGTACTAGAATAAGGATACGTAAAATCAGCAGCACTATCTGGAGGGTCTAACACCTTCTTGTCTTGTTCCACAGAATGGCATATACTATATATGAACTATATGCAAATTTTCAGGGGTTTAGTACACACACACACACACACACACACACAAACCCTTGCAAAACATGCATTCTAATTGTGTGTATGACATTTCAGGCAATGCAGTAACATCCTCATGGACACATGCAGCTGGCTGACCCTTCACCAGAAAAGTTACATATGGTGTAACTTTACGTAATCAAGCCAGTACCACCCAAGCATTCAGTAAAATACTTTGAAAAGTCATTTATCAAAAGCAAGAGCAGAAAAGTGAGTCTAGCAGTGCAGGCCTCCACACGCTGAGCCCATAGCAGTCAATCAGACATTAGACAGAGTGGGATAAGATCTGGATGAGCTCAGGTGATTACACTCTTTAGGCCAATGCTAATTGCCAGGTCTCTGCTCTAAGTACTGTAAGAGTATTAATTAAAGCAGGCCATTAATCAAGGCCTTTGGCAGCTAAAGTGTGAGCGGAGAGCCCAGAGGAGGCACCCAGAAAGAGAGGAATGACAATCAAACCAGCATCAAAGTTCTCATCAAATTTACCAACATGTCCGGCTTTGTGGATGTTAGCTTTGGCACCACATTATGAATTTATTTGACTCCTCCTAGTATCAGATTTATTTGTACAGTCTTTTTTTGCAGAAATATTAACTTTTGAATGTATTAGAAAAATGCATTGGTAGAAGGGTTAGATTGAAATCTGATGCTCTTTGCTCATTTAAGTGAAATATAAAACTACTACAGTGCTGCATGTGCTCAAGTCTAATGAATAATCAATATGCATGAATAACCCATGTTTGTTCCATGGGATTACATGAATACATTGATGGTGCCAGTTTATGAACCGGCCAAAGAGACTTCTGTTTGGATTTGAAACATATGCCATGCTTAGCTCAAAAAAAAAATCCTACGAATTTACCCAAAGCCTGATTTACTGCCCTTGGCCTTCATTTATTGATATGCACGTACTTAATCTTAAAATATGGTGACTTGTACGCACAGTGAAATCCTATTACACCTGTACCTGTGTAGTTCAGGATGTAATGGTTAATATGATTTATAATTCTGCAGAAAAATACACACAAATATCTAGCAACAGTAACAGAACACAGAGCTGATCAAATGTTATAAACGTACATTTTGAGTAAAGAAAATGTGCAATAATAATAATAATTTAAAAGGTAAATCAAAATATATACATGCAACATGATAGAGATGAAACTGGATGTGGATTTAATCTCTACAGCTATAAACTTTCAGATCTGTCTTTTGTATGAATGACAATCAAGCTTCTCCCTTGCCCCCATTATTATATTATACATTGTACGTGATATACAATGACTAAAGCTGGGTTTTGATGCACAATTTGTAGATGCCGTGCAGAGGCAGTGTGAGGCAGATGGGAGCTGGGTGCTTGGTTTCTCTAATGGCAGCCCTGGGATTGGAGCTCTGTATGGGACGGGCCTGTTATAGGATTTTGTGAGTCGGGACAGAGACGGAGGCTTTGTCCCGAAACAGAGGAACAAAACTGAGACGTACAGAGAAGCAATGACAGACAAAACAGGCAGCGCAAAATCTGTGCTGAATGACGAGGCGCTTGTGCTACGTGCGTGTGCGCAAATCAGGCTAAAACTCCACCTCCATAATTAGGTATTTATGTTATATTTATGTGATCAGTAATGGCAGGCTCCTGGCATTGTTCAAGGTATTTGGGAAAGTATAAAGCCTGTCACGATTTTGAGGAATTTTGAATTTTTTAATTTTTAAATGCATTATATTTGTGTCTATAATCGTACTTTATTAGTAGTTTAAATATATAATGAATCTAAAAGTTATCAGAAAAGAAAAAGAATCCATGATAAATATTGACCCCCAAAATATATTATTCCATCTGTCATATTGAACAATAAGTCAATATTGTAATTATGGTGAAAAACCTAGAAAATCCAAAATAAACTGACTGTGGTAGACAAAATATACTTGCTATAAGGTTGGAAATGTTACTTAGAGCTTGAGAATTTGTAGAACTGCCTAACTACGTGAGAGTTGATTACTTTATCAGTTGTGTGATTCAATAGCTGCCGGCAAATGTCACTCTTTTCTACACATTATAATAGCGGTAAGTGTAGGAGCATTTGCAGGTTTTATTACTGTATCTTCTTGCACCCCAAAAGCACTCTACCAGCTCATAACGATTTTAAAGCCTTATCTGGGCACTCTTATGAAACCTCCTTCAGAATTTTTTGTACTTTAAATCCTTCCTTGCTACTTCACCATCCCCCTATTTATACTGAAGTTTTTTTGAGTAAGCCTGGGCACCTTAGCTTCAAAATGGTATGTTTAAAAATACCCAACAAAATCTTACGGTGTAAAATAGCGCTCAGGCGGTGCGGAGTACGCTGAAAACTGTGAAACCACTGAGTTAATTAACAGCGTGTCGAAAAAATAGACATAATAGTACATGGCGGTAAAAGGCTTGACATTGAGATGGACGGATAAGTAATTAATTGGTTTTCTTATTGGTACAATAGTAGCGATGGGGGGCGGAAAGGAGCAAGGTCAGAGCGACTTTGACAGAGAGCACAACTATATTACGGGATGCAAGAGGCCCGAGTATGAAAGGGGACGCGATGCAAAGGCGATGGCAGATAAAGAAGCCGGAGAAAACAATGTAATTACACCTAAGACTGGGAGATACAAGGCAGGTCCGGCTATAGCCAAGCAGTGACACCCCAGATCTACCTATAGGCCCTTCCTCCTGCACCCGCATCCTCCTCATCCTCTTGGGAAAGGCTTCTCCGCCCGAAACCGCGTAGAATTCCAGATGAATGGCGACGATAGGACGAGAAGGGGGAATATGGCGGAGATAATTACGGGTGATACTCGCGATTGTGAGCGCGGCGGTGTGAAAAGGTGGACCGCGAGATAAAACGCTCATCAGAGGGGCGGAATAGAGGCACGAATAAACAAACGCACAGACGGAACAATGAGGGGAGAAGGAGGAGATAGGGCCGGAGAGTGGCAAGGTTAAAGCCAAGGCGGAGTAAGGTTAAGAGACTTGCATAGTGTTAGCATAAGAGAAACCAGAATATGAGTGTCCCATTTAAAAAGAAGTGGGGAAATAAAATCCTGTAGGTGCATAAAGAGCAACTGCAAATAATAAAGGTCCGGAGATAAACATTAAGTGGCTATCAAGACTGTTACATTCTTAATTTGTTCATTATTAGTTATGCCATGCTTTATTAAGGCTAATTGCTGCACCTTAAAAAGCCCATATTACGCTATTTTCTGATCTATATTATTATAATGTTGTTTCCTTATAGTTTTGTTTTGTTTCATTGACCGAAGTTTAAGAAACGAGCTCTGCATAATTACGTTTTGTTCTCTCAAACAGAAAAATTCAACTGTAACAGGACACAGGACAGTTACAGGAGCTGATCTGGAGACTTTTCAAAGATTTTATGCACTTTCTCTGGCCTAGAATGTAGTCAAAATATAATATAAAAAGCATGCATGGTGTTCTATTTGAATGGTTGCATGAAACAAACTATTAGCATCAAGGCCCATCTACAAGAGGAAGACAGTTGTGCTCAGTCATCTACAAACAAATAGTGATATCCAGAGCGCTGCTGTGGGTAAGTTCATGAATGTCAGAGCTCACATTTGTCATTTTTTTGCATCATTCTGAAAGTGAGATTATAATTTCAAATAAAAAGACTAAAAAAATGATGTGGTAATAGAAGGACTTTGTATCAGTTGTCCTGCCCGTTACTGCGTTACTTTTGAGGAGGAAAAACTGCACGTCTGAGTATTTTTTCTGCATGTACAACTCCAGTGTTCACATGATTATGTTCCGATACATTATTGTATTAGAGAGTAACAACTGCTTCAAGTATATTTAAACATGTACGTGAGTTTGGAGCTGGACGGCGTGAGGAATATGTGTTTGATTCTGTTTTAGGCAATGCAGAACTGTGGAAAACCAAAGACTGTTTTTGTATTAT
>KN497907.1:0-14526 GCA_000787155.1 Scartelaos histophorus | reverse complement strand
AATTAAACTCGCCTCCCGGGCAGTTGGTTCGCACGCCGAAGTTTGGGGACTATTTGAGCGCGAACGACACTCCTCTGCTCCACAATTAGAATGGCATCAGTGTGTTGGATCGTAGCATTAAACTCTTCATTGACTACGGGGAGCACAAGACGAGACGGACGGTGTTCAGGATTCATCTGAACCTGCGAATACGAAACTAAATACAAAAACAGACAGTAAAAGTGATATATCGATACTTTACAGCTGACGTCATTATTATTCACTGTTGGGGGGGATTCTAAGCGGAGGCACTGCTCTGTCTGAAGGTCTGTTACTCTTAGATTTCAATCTGAGCTTTAATTTAACACAATCTGACCAGAAAGAGATGTGAGTTGAACTGTTTTTTTGTTTGTTCGTTCGTGTTTTTCAGGGACTATTTTTTTAGATCACTATTTTTGCTACTAGACGAAGAACGTTCATATTCTTCACAAGCTTCTGAAAATGTGCTAATCCATTTCCTCGCCCTAGATCATTTAAAATTTTGTAGGCTATGTTTGCTAATATTCGCATTGTGTTAAGCCGTTATGGTAACTGCTGAATATTCTGCCATAGACGTCCACGTACAACCTCCCAGCATGTCACAGCAAAGTATTAAGATACAAAAAAAATAATAATAACACTATTTTTGTTTAGATTATAGTATGCTGTCTGTCAAAAAAAAAGAAAAAAAAAGAAAATCACACTATTTTTGTTTATATTATAGTATGTTGTCTGTTAAAAAAATAAAAAGAATTTAATAAAAACAGTGTTATTTTCCAGCCGTTATGTTAACTGCTGAACATTCTGCCATAGACATCCACGTACAAACCCCCAGCATGTCACAGCAAAATATTAATATCCCAAAAAAAAATCACACTATTTTTGTTTAGATTATAGTATGTTGTCTGTTAAAAAAAAGAAAAAAAAAAAGAAAATCACTATATTTTTGTTTAGATTATAGTATGTTGTCTGTTAAAAAAAAGAAAAAAAAAAAGAAAATCACACTATTTTTGTTTAGATTATAGTATGTTGTCTGTTAAAAAAAAAAAAAAAAAAAAGAAAATCACACTATTTTTGTTTAGATTATAGTATGTTGTCTGTTAAAAAAAAAAATAATAATAATTTAATAAAAACAGTGTTATTTTCCAGCCGTTATGTTAACTGCTGAACATTCTGCCATAGACATCCACGTACAAACCCCCAGCATGTCACAGCAAAATATTAATATCCCCCAAAAAAATCACACTATTTTTGTTTAGATTATAGTATGTTGTCTGTTAAAAAAAATATAAAAACAGTGTTATTTTCCAAACAGGGCTATAAAGTGATATTTGATAATTAATTTTTAGTGATTTTTAGTGAATTACCATAATATTATCTGGACATTATCACCGTTTAAACTCAACAGAGCCGTAAGTGCTTTACCGAGAATGTTCCACAAACCACCTGCATGGAGATAAATCCTGAATGCTCCCACATGTTTACCCACACGCCTGCACCTCTCCCCTGTGAGGATTTAATGACATAATTACCTCTCACGTGCACACGCTCATGCACGGCTCTGTGGCCAGTGGTGCTGTAATGGAGGTGAATGGCTGGTCAAGGTTACACTCTTATCCCCAACACTCGTCTGTGCTGTGGTCACAGTCATACAGGCACTGGACACATATGTCAATCTAGTACATTTTTATTTCCACAAGGGCACTGTAGGATTCTCAAAAGTATCAAAAGAGAAACTACCGTATTTTTTCAGACTATAAGGCGCATCTAAAATCATTACATTTTCACCTTATAATCCAGTGGCCTTATGTATGACCTTTGGTTGTGTTTAACCTCCAACCAATTTGATGTTGTCCACATTACGGCTAATAAGGTATTAGTGGGCGAGTCAGGAGGAGTAATATGTTGGCCACATATAGGGCGACTGTGCAACATACCGGTAGTTCTGCCGTGTGCTGTACAAGGACCCAAAATGCACCTGTTAAGAGACATGCACCATGCAGATTTCAGGTTTTGTATTTTAGTCTTAAAACTGAACAATGTTGAGAGGGATCCGGGCATGTTTGATGCCCAAATCACCCAACTGTTAAACTTGTATTTTTGTGTTAGCTACAACTGAGAGTTATTGTAAATGACCTGAATAAAGTTCGATTTATCGCTTATTGCGCCGATGCTCCTTATGTGTGGACAATGACACAACTGACATATTATTTGATACTGCGCCTTATAATCCGGTGCACTTTATAGCCCGAAAAATACGGTAATCAATACAAAACTAGTATCGATACTACAGATTCATTTGAGCAAATATCAATACTAAAAAATCATTCACAGGCCAGAAATGATTTTAAGTCATATCAAAACAAGTATAAGGGCACATAGATAGTACACGCCCATGGATCACTATGGAAGTACAATGATTTAATGTTGAAAGTTACACACTTACAGTATTTTATCATAGTGTATTGGAAATGGTATTGAGTATTAAGTCTATTCCTTAGTATCAAAAACAAGACTGAAGTTTTGGTGGCCACACTTGGTCAGTGAGCAATGTGACCAAAGAGGTTTTGCTTTGGAGCAGGTTAAAACAAGAGAAGCATTCAGTTTTGTCCCTCACATATAAAATCTAAATGTGCACTGTGTAACTTTTCAAGTGGAGGGTCCGTCACCTGCTTGTCTCCATGGAGCTAGTACTGTTTTGGTTTCATTATTCCACAGTATGGAAATACACTTGCTAATCACAATGGAGACAGGTTAACGGTCAGATCTCTGGAGAGGCGAGCCTGCATATGGTGAGAATTGTTGTTTTTTAAGGTATTTTTGAGCTATAAAACACGTAATTGAAATAAGACAAGAGAGATATGTTTAATGCCCTACTGTGGAACATTCCAGGCAAAGAAATAACATCTCCATGAAGACAAGCAAGTAGCACCTTAGAAATGATACACAGTGCACCTTTAAGTAAAGTTACTGAAGTAGTCATACAAATTGTACTTTTAGGGTAAGAAAGCAAACATATTTGACATGTTATATTTGACAAATGAATCAGTCAAAAAAAAGTTAATAATAATAAATAAATGAGTAAAGGATTTGCTGACTTGATGCTAATGCATTGGTTTTTTTATTCATATTTATGTTTTTGTCTAAAAATGTTTGTTCAAAACTGCGAGCTGAACCTGAACCTTTAGGCAGCTCCTCACGCTGATGGTCTGTAATGAATCCCCTTCACTGATTCAGATGTCAAACCTTAAGCAAACTACTAGGAAAGTACTTTCTCATTTTCAGTCCAATTAAAATGTTATTTTGCCCGAGCACAATTTTCATAGGGAAACTGCTGAATTTGATTGAAGTGAAATCTGAATTTCAAATTCTCAACTAGCTGGAACATTGGTGATACAGCCTTGTGCCGAAATGTCTTATCTGAGTCAATAAGGCAATAATTTATTATAACGCAAGACCAGAGGGTTTCCATGGGACAAACTAGAAATGACAAAATCAGCCTTTGAGTAAAAGTATAAAGTGTAAAGTATAAAGTGTCCGTCCGTCTCATGTTGACACAGTATCCAGCAGTGTGAGTCTGAAGACAGTGTTTGAATCATTTGGCCTTAACTGTCGGTGAATGAGTTGAGTGAGCACTTATACATTCAATAGATATGGTCGATGTCACGCCATTTTCCCTAACGCCCCCTGCTGGTTGCGTTCCTCCAGCCTTTTTACAGTGGAGAGGTCTGAAATGAGGCCCCCTATAGCGGCGAATCATCAGCATCTTTACGTGTGTGTTCTGCCCAGTGGGAGGGACGGGGATGCACTCTCCACACACTCTCCACACACTCTGAGATAAGCAGCCACTGTTTGGCCTCCTCTCTTCAAAGCACAGAACATCTACTGAACACGGAAGAGTTCAAATGGATTCTGCAAAAGCGTGGATCAAAAACACATTTTAATTGCTTTTGCCAATTGATTAGGCGACTGGCAAATATCTGTAGTTTTTGTAAGCACTTGTGAAGTTGTTATGATGATGCGTTCATGTGCCAAAGGAAGATGGGAAAGAATAATGGCGAACTGGACCCGTGTAAACACTTCTGCCATCAAAAACACCAACAAAAAGTGCAAAGTGAGAAATATAGAAAATGCACTGATTGTATTGAAATATACTTAACTTGAATATCTAGTGTAAAAGTCACTCAGATAACATTATAATGGGAGGCTAGTTAGCATTAGCCAACAGTTCATGGACACAGGCTCTGGAAAATGTGCTGAAAAAATCTCTTTTTTTTTTTTTTCTGGAGTTTTCAGATGATTTAAAACATGTTATCTGTGTTTGCTGATGTGTGCATTGTGTCACCGTGATGTATGATGAACATCCCACCACAAACATACATGTACACTGCTTAACACATTTATTAGAGCACTTGTCATGGAAACTATAAAACATATAACTTCACAGTATATCAAAAAGTTGTTTCAAATTAATTTCATTTCATTAAGAAAATGAGCAGCTGGAATAACAAAATAGTCCTTGTTGACAAATAAAAAACTAAAATGTCAATATTTTTTAATTGTTTTTAAGTAGTTTTGCAAACCGTTTTGCAAGACTTTGGTGTAATTTTTGGGAAAATATTAAACTTGAAAAGTATTTTGGTAAACAGAATTACTGTTAGATTATGGCAGCATTGGCCAACACCTTATACTGGGTGATGGTTTAATAAATGTATTAGGCACAACGTGATATTACTGCAAAGTATCAGCTGTCGAAAACTGTGGCAACAAGCGTCATCGAACCAAAAGACTATTCCAGGTCTCATTTGGGGCTAAACCAGATCTAAAAGTGAGTCTAAAATTTACACTGTAGTTTTGAGCAAGAACTGATCCAAAGGTGAACAATAAAGTGGATACGGTGAACTCTAAATGCAGATAAACCCACACACTGGCCCAAAACACAAACAAGGCTATCAAGTGATTTTGCACATATCTGTGGTAAAATTGCTGTTAATTCATTTTTTGTGCAATAATTGAGCCTCACCGGGCACATTTTAGCACATTTCTGACAGATAATATGATGTATGATCGTTGTAAACTATCTCTTTGCCTTGAACGCTCCACATAATGACATTAAATCACACCATTATCTCTCCATAGAAACAAGCAAGTGCCACCGCCAAGCAAAGTTACAGGTCAGATCTGCAGAGAGGCAGCCCAGCTCACTGTGCGGGTTTTTCAAGTATTTTTGAGTAGTGAAAATTCCAAAATATAATACAATATTCCCACTTTATTTGTTTGTGTAGAAAGTTATTGACCTGCTTATGTTTTGTCAAGTAATTACAGTTGGAAAATCAGTTCATTTTATAAACCTCAAAAGAATGGCTCCCCGTAGTCATGTCTGTAAATAATAAAACAGTGTGAAGAACTACAATTATTATTAAAATGATTTCTGCAAAAAGTCGACTCACAGTGCAATATTTTTCTGCCTTTTCTTGTCTTAATCTCTTATAAGGCCCATATTACATCATTTTTGATCCATGTTATAATGTGTGAATGGAACAAAACACAATTGCAGGTATGTTTTAGCATTATAACATGATTTAAAGCTCACAAGAGTCATTTTTTCTGTTATGTAGGTCCTTTAAATGACTCTTCAGAACCTCTCTCTCTCTCCACGCTCTGTCAGACCTGACCAGTCCCTCCACCACTTTCCACCTGGAAGCACATCAGTTGCATTCAGCGGGTACAAGCTCCCACATCAGACCGGGCAGGCGTGTTTATTGTCCCAACCACCGGGGGCAATGTCGCGCCTACGTTGTTACTTGGCCTTGACACCTCGCGAGCGCCGAGTGGACGCCCTTGGGTGCTGTTACTACACCGGGGTCTGGTTAACTGTGTCCCGGCCAATGTCAGTTTAGACGAAGCAAGGTGACTCCAACCCGACCTGCTGCAAATGGGACTGCTTCATGTGGAGGGCGGAGGAATTCATCTCTAACAGGAAATTAAAGACGACTGCAAAATGTGTTTTACTGATTAAAAAATTATGGTTTTTATTATATCTCCTTACTGATAGTATCTAATTATATTAAAAGGACTCATATTACGCTTTTTTCTGATCTACTGTGTGTTATAATGTTGTTTCATCACACACATACCTGGAGTTGTGTTCTGTTTCATTAGTTCTGCAGTTTATAGAGTTTAAAAAGACTGTGGAGCACTTCCTGTATTACCACGTGATGTCACAATGAGTGTTTTTTGTTTGATAGAAGAGCCGTAACATGCAGGGTTTGTGTGTTAAGCATGAACGAATGAAGCAAAGCACAACTCCAGATATGCTTTTGATAAGAAAACATTAATATAACACAGATCAGAAATGGCATAATATAGGTTCTTTAATTAACTTGAGTAACTTGGTGTCTTATTGTTATGTTTTTAATAGTTGTATTATGAGTTTGATTGTGATTCTCTTTGCCTTTTTGATGTTGGTGCACAGAGCATTGGTCCGCCCCTACGTTTTTCTGGTGGTCTCATATCTCTTGAGCAATAAACAGCAGTATTTTTCCCAATACTACTGACATAAAGTACTCTATTAGGTCTTTAGCATGCTGGCTGTCACCTCTGGGTCTCTTTCTGTGTTTAATGGTTTAATTGGACACAAGCAGCAGCCTGAGGAACGGGGAGGACAGTGGAGGAGGAGGCGCCATCTTGGTATTCATGGCCTGTCCTCAACAATTAGTGTTTTGGTCAGGTCAATTACACATGAAGTGAAGAATCACACCGGCCCCGGCTGCACACGAGAGCTGCAGGTAGGACTACGTGAGGGGTGATTATGTACAGGAACTGATTTATAAAGGGTTAATAAAAGAGTATGAATGTAAAGTATGTAAAGCAGAATCCTGCACCGGGTCGGGTACCCACAGGTATCCGCAAATAGTTGCTGAAACGGGCGGGTTTTAACGTTCTGTAATTTTGCGGGCGAATAGTGATTATACACGGACGGGTCAGGTGAATCAAATTTATAATATACAAATATGTATATATATTACACAAATATATGTTTATTACACTATCATGTACAAATTGTCGTGATCACAGTGCGTTCAGTCGGCAAACAAGAGCTACAAAGTTGAAACTACGTCACTTAAGAGCGGAAATTTTTCCTAACTTATTTCTGTGTTTTAAACAGTTATTTTGAGCTTCATGCACACACCCTCCTCATGGAAAACACGAAGAAATGCAAATGATGCCCCTTTTAAGTTAAAGACAATTGATCTGTCAAAGGACGTAGAGCTGCTGCTGTAAACGTGGCATCAGTGAGTCGATGGTGAGACCCGTGCAGGACTCTGAGGTAAAGTACGAATGAAAATACAATATACAATAGTGACAAGAGATTAGGCTCCTGTCAATCATCATATTTGTCAATCATCATATTGTTGCACTGTTTTTCCTTATGACTTGTATATATACATTTATATAATTATGCCTTATTATCACCATTTGGATATTTTTTTCCTCTTTTTTGTTAAAACTAATAATATAATAATATTGTGATGTCTGAGCTACCGTGTCCAAATAACTCCCCTTGTGGATCAATAAAGTTTGTCTAAGTCTGTAGTCCAATGTCTCAGTGGACTCAAGCACCTTTCAGCATAAGCCTTATTTATTTTGTGACCAGGCATTCTCCACTTTTTTTCACTGACCTTCTCAACATTTAAAGTGCCCATCTTAAAGTATTTTCTGATATAATGTTATATCCACATCTCAAACATACCTGGAGTTGTGCTTTGTTTCATTCGCACATCATATGTAACACACAAATCCTGCATATTTACACTGTAAAAAATGTCACTGTGAAATTACAGTAATTTGTAAATATTTTCACAATAATTTACTGTAAGTATATCACAGCTATTTACTGTAAACATTACAGTAAACTGCAGTGATAATATGTTAGGTTTACGTTGAATTACTGTAAAAGTAATGGGTAAGAAAGACTAATAACAAAGGGTTATTCAATCATGTGTGAATAGAGTGAAACAAAACACAACTCCAGGTATGTTTTTGATGAGGTAACAACATTGTAACATATCAACACTCACAAGAGTAAAATGTGTGTAATAAAGGAGCTTTCATATCCTGTAATAGAATGTAATCTATGAGGAAATGGTTGGGCAGATGACAAACTGGAGCTACATGGAGTATGGACTGTTTCTGTCATTATAAACAAAGTGGATCAGACAGACAGACACTTTATTAATCTGGAGAAAAATTCAAGTTTTGCTGCAGTCATCGTCCCTCATCCTTGTGTACTTAACCAGGTCAGCCTCATTATCTCATAATATATTACGCGATTATCTCTCCTCCAGTGACTTATAAAGACTTGATGTATTATGGTGCTATATTTTCTTTGCTTAGATTTTTTTTAGATTGCCATAATTAGTATCCTAATATAGTTAGTTATCTTGAGGACAAAAGTATGTCACTGACAAATAACTGCAAACTGCTATAGTACAAACACAAGTGATGTCTCCACCTGGACAGCAGAGGGAGATAAGAATGTAGGGCCTTTATTTAAAGCTACTTGATCTGCACCTTTGTCATTTCTATATTTATGTGTATTTTACAGTTATTTTGGTACATATCATATCAATGTTTTCCATTTGATCTAATTAATGTTCATTCAGGCTTAAAATAAGCCAAGGAAACTGTCCTGCTCTGACACACTCTGCCCCCTGTTTGACCCTCACACAGTATTGAGAACTCCTTCTTTTAGCCAACTTCCACTGGCACTTTACTTTACTTTAAAACTCCTTTAAAGTGAAGGAAGTGGGTAAGATTTTTAAACCTGTTTTTTCAAGTTCTTAACTGGAGTTATTTTCTTTTACTACTTTTGCTTTGGTTGCCTTTTTCGTGTGGACGGGGAGGAGAGATAGAGTGAAAAAATGAGGAGTGGTGAGCTGATGTGAGGCAGATGGGCAGGTAGGATCATGTTTTTAAAAGTGGAATCTGCCTTGAGATGAGGGCACACGCTGTTGTGACTGAGACTGAGACAGGACCGAGTCCAAACGCGGTCGAGTCCAAGACGAGACCAAGAACAGTCTTGATCCGGTTTCGAGTACTACGACACTAGTCCAAAGTCATTCCTCACTTACTTTATGCATTCAGAACATCCTAATTATTCATCCCGATGAGCTTATAAGGACTTTTCACAACTTTTAGAGACCAGAGTGGAGTCTGACCCTCACAGATAAGTTAAAAAAGAATAGCATCCTAACCGCACATTTCCTGATTTTCTGACACTAGAATGCTTTATGTCAGAGAATGCTTATGCAGACAGTATAGCAGACGTTTTAAATCTCAAGCTGCTTATACAATATAAGTGTACTGGGGTAAGACAAAATACTCAAATACATAGAAAAAACATACACCCAAGACGTTAGTGCAAATGAAAGGAGGTTTTCCATTGGGATTGTGGTAATGGCTTCCCTGACAGTCTGTACAAAGTGAGCGTGTCCATTATCCTGTATGCACATGAGGCGCTCTGTCGCTATGCTTGAATAGGTGCATGTGATGGAAGAGGCTCGCCTCTTATGGGCGGAATACAAAAACTAATTCTACAGATTCATACGGCACTTCACGACTAAAATAACACCTTCACACAAGCCAAAATGGCTGATTTCTTGATTTCTGTAGGTTTTCACTATTCTGAACAAGACAAGTGCCTGTATCACTCTATGGGAGATTCACTGTATTGGAAGAAAATGCTGAAATATAAAGCACCTTATTATCTTTAAAGGTGCACTGTGTAACTTTGGGGTCCATCACCTGCTTGTTTCTATGTCATCGCTCTGCTTCGAATGTCCACCGGTTTGACATTAAACAGCTCTACCTTTAATTTTTTATTTTATTTTTTTATTTAAATTTAGCACATATATAATATAACATTAAAAAGCACACTAGATACAAAGTATGTGCAGGAAGAGGCAAAAAACCCAAAATGCCTTATATTAAAGCTTCCACTTTATGAATACATTAACATTTAATCTTATAGCTTTGCATTACTAAAAAAATTACATTTGCACAACTTAGAAATACATTAGATTCAGACATGGATTAAAATACAATGAAACATCGACAGTTGAATGATTATCAAACATTATCATGAAATATCAAACATTTCCTCAAACTCTTTTTGAACAACGTTTCTGATCTGCCGTCACTAACCAGATGTGAAAACTGCTCCACAGTTCACAGCCGCTGTATCGTAGCAAAACTGAGATCTTGATGTGACACATTTTGGAACATGAAAATTACGATTTTGAGGAGTTTGTATCTAGGAATCTCTCCATAACATGTGCAATGTTTAGGGATCGTTATTGTATTATTGTATACATAAAAATACAAATTCGATAAACATAACTATAATAAATATTAAGAATGTTAAGTTTCATTGATACATTTGTGGACAATGTAAGTTGCATGGAATTGGAATTGCAATTCGAACAAAAAGTTTTTGCTCTAATAATATATTGTTCAGAGTAGTTGGGAAAGTGCTGCCCAGACTATATTACAACATGACAGATAGGGATAATTTAAACTATTGTATAATGTAAGTATAGATTTTTTATTTTTTTGCTAATGCAGCAAAGACAAGGCAAATAATGGTTGAAATGTGTATACATGTTAATTGTCCGATTTTGTAGTTGTTGTTCTCTTAAGTTGATGCCAACAGAATAACAGCATAAGCAATAAATAATTAAATACATTTAGAGTCCAAAAATGTACAAACTTTTCTCATAATACCAAGAGATTGATTAAGTTTTCTGGTCATTCAGTCAACATGCTCTTTCCAGTCTGGATTATCCTCGATTATAACGCCCAGAAATGTGGTGAATGAGACACAAGTTATTTCATTTGACAAAATTTTACAGTTACAGGTGGTTTTATAGCTCAAAAATACCTAGAAAAACAGGAATTCTGACTGTGAGTGGGATTGCCTCTCCACAGATCTGAACTTTGCCAGGTTTGTTCTCCACAATGATAGAATTGTTTAATGCCGTACTGTGAAACATTCCAAGCAAAGCAATAACATCTTCATGAAGAAAAGGATCTGACAAACCCTCCACTAGAAAAGTTACAAATTACAAGATAAAAACAAGACAGAAGATCAGCCTCTTACTGTCAAAGCACAATGCAGGTCACGGCGTCTTGAATAAAGTGTCAGAGGACCACTGATTACAAAAATAAAAGTCCTTTTTACCTACAAATGAGACACCAACATGTTTCATGAGCTCTTAATCATGAGTTGTGTGTGGAATTGTGTAACTTTTCAAATGTTTTTCTCCATGGAAACGTTATTGTTTTATCTAGAATGTTTCACAGTGTGGCATTAAACCTTTCAATCTTCATGAAAACCAAACTAGACCAAGCTACAGGTCAGATCTGTGGAGAGGTGCACACAGTCAGAATGGATGTTTTTCTAGGTATTTTTGAGCTATAAAACTACATGTAATTAAATAAACGTAAGGTAGATATGTTTAATGTCGTACTGTGGAATCTTCCAAGCAGAGCAATGACGTCTCCATAGAAACAAGAAGATGATGGACCCCCCACAGTGCATCTTTAAACTGGTATAAAAATACACATAGAAGAAAATACATGAGGTGGACAAAATTACAATTATAGTTCTTTTTAACAATACACCCGGAGTTAAATCATGGCATCATTTTCTGAAGGTATTGTAACAAATCACTGCAGATACACATACGATGAACCATAAACCAGGTCAACACATTTGCAATCTGAGAGCGAAACAGCAAATTCCACCACAGGATTCTGACCCGGCCACAACAACTACAGGAGAAATTTCCCGATTTCTTCTCCCTGAGTTCAGAGAGGCGTGACCTGATTTTTTGTCTTTGTGTGCGATTGTGTGCTCCTCATGTGTGCAGTGTCAGATCGTAACCACCGAACATCAGCAACGCTACGATAACAGCCAAAAAACAGAGCATCATGGGCAGAGGAGTGACGGACACAAACTGGATACAAACTCGGGATATAGCGGAAATAAAGACTATCACTCTCCTTTCGCAAAATAAATGGTAAACTTAGAGTGCACCAGCTCATCCACATTATCCAGAGGTATTTTCCTTCACAAATCATGACATCCAGTCCCTAAAAAAGCACTATTAATCTAGTTTGAGGCGTTATTTGGCCGTAAAAAGGCAAAATAGTTCCTCGCTTGTGTCTGTTTACACACACACAGCAGTAACTTTACTTCCTACTTTTACGCTTTAAAAATCCTGTATCTTAAGTATTGCAGCACAGTTCAGAAATAAGAATAGCGCAGTTCTGACTTGTATTTAGCTCTGATCTTTTGAACACTTAACAGTCAAAGCGAGTGGTTTTACTATAGACACAATTGCAACTTTATACCCTGTGGTTCGCAGACTTTTGTGGTAGAAGATTTTAAGTCTTGTGTCTTGTGTTTTTGTTGCAAAAACTGAAAAATTCTGTAGTGTGTAATGGCCTTAAGGTTTCTACAATGTTGTCAGGTCAAGTGAATCTGAATGTATAGAACAGGAAGTGCAATTTGAAGAAAATCGTATCTTCGTTTCATTCAAATCTCATCTAAACATCTTTTCGTATCTTCAAAACGTTCTCAAATCCTTATTGATATTACCAAAGTGAACCGTGCATTTTAGGTCAAATTTAAGAGGATGTTTAACCATTTATTCTGATTGATGTTTTATTGAGTTAAATCATCCACTTTCTGATTTGAGAAAAGCTCATTATTATTAAATCACGAGCGCACGCAGGTATAAAAGACGATCATTTCATTCAACATTCATTTGGTTGAGTTTAAATACAAGTTACGAAAATTTTCAATACACTTTTGGAAATTTGGAGTGGCCTTTTTGCTAATAGCTGTTCCTCTCAATCAGGCTTTTTCTCATGCTTCATTCAAGGCAGTTCTCCACATGAGCACTGGCGATAAGGGCCCCGTCCACTCCAGAGAGAAACTACAAAATGATGCAATTTCATTTTCCTTAAAACAATGATTTCTATTTATGGAGTTAAGCCATACGAAAAGGTCCGCGCGCAACCATCCGATTCTTGGCCATAATCTTTGCCTGCGAGAGGAAATACAAATCACTTATTTAGCAGAAAGATAACGAAGAGTGTTTTGTTTTAATTAGGCACCGAGCCAGCCAGACGAAAGCGTGTTTAGTAGTTTGCTATTCAAGACTCGGTTTGGCAGATGATTGACACCATAACGTTATAATCCCAACTGAACAGACTAACAATGCATCTGCTTTCTCATATGAACCACGTCTTCATTTCATTTTCGGTAACAGCAAAAGGAATTTAACCACTTAGACCAGATGCCTTGCAAGATTTAACCTTCTATAACCAATAATAGGAAATAATTTGAACTATAATTCCCAATATAACAAATTTAAGGAAGTAGAATTGTAAAAGATTGAATGTTTTCCTGTCATCATTATTATTTAAGGCTTGGAACATGTGATTTATTTGTAGTTTTTTAAGTTAACAGTGACATTTTACCTTTCGTTCAGTTCAATTCCAGGGCTTAAATGATTCTAAAGGTGGATGGAGTTTAAAAACACATCGGATTTACAGATTTACAACCTTATTGGCAGTGCACTCCTCCTGGCCTCCTCTCCTTCACTGTGGTTCTCCTCGAGGTTTCTCGGTTTTTTCCCACTGGGTTTTTTTTTCGAGTTTTTCCTTGCCGAAGAAGAAGGGTCTAAGGACAGGAGATGCTGAGACAATTATCCATTTGCCTGCTTGTTGTTGGACATTCTGTATTTTTGAATTATTAATTACTTATTAATTAATATTCTTTTTTTTTTCATTCTCTGACATTTTGTTTGCTAATTTAACAATTTTGTGAAGCCCGCCGAGAAAACTGTTGCTATGATTTTGGGGCTATACAAAAATAAATTGAATTGAATTGAATCGGAGCACTTCCTGTATTACCACATGACACCACAAGTTAGAGCAGAGTGTTTTAGTTTGATAGAAGAACTCATGCGGCGCTTTAAGATAAAATTACATATATATTTAGCCTGCTCAGCATATATAAAAGTGATCGGAGAGCTTAAGCGATCACAGTGTCGCTAATTGATAACACGCGCAGCTTCATTGAGAGTAATAATCCTAAATGGGATGTAGACCCCAGCGCTGGCCCCGTGTGTGTGCACCGGAGCAGGGAGCATTAGGGCCAGTTATTCCTCATTAAGTGTATGTCCCATTGATTTGGCCAATGGTGCGGTAAATGGAACAGACTTCAGCCGGTGACGTACGGGCAACAATCTCCGACTGAGGACGGTCATCAAACACAACACGGGCGTTTCGTAATAATCATCTCATTTGGAAAAGGCAAGGCGAGGGATGTTAGTGTTATTGCATCATCTATGTGTCTTGGTTTGTCTGTGTATCGACCGTTTTTGTTGTTTACTCATGTTATACCTCGTGAAAAACATACCCGGAGTTGTGTTT